>JARQOD010001647.1:0-93089 GCA_033576555.1 Oophaga sylvatica
TTTGCGATCCTGTTTGTGGCGCAGTGGTGGGTTTTTTCGATCCTGTCTGAGTCGCTAGAGCACCATCCATCCCCATTTGGATTTGGTTCTTCGGGATATTTGGATTCAAGGTACATATTGTTTGTGATGTTGTTTGATAATGTTTTTTAACCTTTTTTTTTTTTTTTTTTTGGTCTGCTTTATTTATTTTACACCCCTGACCTTATTTATTTATTTTTTTTCGTCTGCTTTATTTATTTTACACCCCTGACCTTATTTTTTTTTTTTTGTCTGCTTTATTTATTTTACACCCCTGACCTTATTTTTTTTTTTTTTCGTCTGCTTTATATATTTTACACCCCCCACCATTTTAGACATTTGTAAACTGTATATTAAATGTTAACTGAAAAGTTAAATTTTTTTTTTTTATATATATTTTATTCTATTCTTTATTTTATTTTGTTTAAACACTTTATTAATAGTAATTAATTAGTAATTAACTTTTCTCTTCTTTACCGTACAGGTTGCACATAATGAACCTGTCCACCGCGGAGCGTGTGATTGTGGCAGTTGCACTATCAATGGAGGCAGATCGACAAGAAGAGGCGCGGGTGGAAGAGAGGCGCTCCAAGCAAAGGCGTCACATGTGGACCAGGGAATGGCTGGAGCAGAGGTCCAAATTCTCCCACATGCATCTAGTGAGGGAGTCGCAGGAGAAGAATCCGCAGGATTTCCGGAATTATCTACGGATGTCGGAGGATTCATTCAAGCTCCTACTGGAAGCTGTGAGGCCACTCATTGAACGGCAGGATACCCGGATGCGTGCAGCTGTTTCCGCAGAGGAACGTTTGGCAGTAACGCTGCGATTTCTGGCAACCGGACGTTCAATGAAGGATTTGCAATTTTCTGCTGCAATTTCTCGGTCGCTGCTTGGAGAACTAATTCCGGAGACATGCAACGCCATCGTCCGCAGTTTACGGAGCTACATGCCTTTTCCCAAATCAGTGGCGAATGGCAAATTATTGCCTCTGATTTTGAAAGGATTTGGCAGTTCCCAAACTGTGGTGGTGCCTTGGATGGCAAACATGTGCGGATCATGCAACCAGCCAAAAGCGGATCCTTTTTTCATAACTACAAGGGCTACTTCAGCGTGATCCTCATGGCCCTTGTTAATGCCAGTTATGAATTTATTGACGTTAATGTTGGCATTAATGGAAGGGTTTCTGACGGTGGCATTTTGGAGCACACTACTTTTGGTGAACGGTTGTTTAATAATAAACTTAACTTGCCAACCAACATGGACACCACCGCCAACCTAAACTTTGTTTTTGTGGGCGATGAAGCCTTCCCCCTTCATGAGCATCTTGTGAAACCATATCCACAAAAGACTTTGACAGGGGAAAGGCGGATTTTTAACTACAGACTGTCTAGGGCACGGCGCGTTGTGGAGAATGCCTTCGGCATAATGGCCAACCGCTTCAGGGTTTTCCACACTCCAATCAACATGAAGCTGCAATCCATAGACTCTGTGGTGTTGGCCTGTTGTGTGCTGCACAATTTTCTACGCCATTGTGATCGCAATATGACTATTGTCACGAGCTCCAGCTATACAGATATGCATACAGATATGCAAAGCCATTGTGATTGCAAGGTGAAGATTCTCGAGCCCCAACCATACAGATATGCGACGCCATTGTAATCGCAATGTGACTATTGTCACGAGCTCCAGCTATACAGATATGCATACAGATATGCAAAGCCATTGTGATTGCAAGTTGAAGATTCTCGAGCCCCAGCCATACAGTATTCGACGTCATTGTGATCGCAATGTGACTATTGTCACGAGCTCCAGCTATACAGATATGCATACAGATATGCAAAGCCATTGTGATTGCAAGGTGAAGACTCACGAGCCCCAGCCATAAAGATATGAGACGCCATTGTGATCGCCTAGCTTGGAACCGTTGTTTTGCGATCGCAACAGCATCTCATATCTGTGCTTGGCTGGGCGCATGGCTGCTGCGGTCACTTTGAAATCGCAATACCGTTTTGCGTCGCGAGTGCGGCCGCACGTAACGTGCGCACGCTGTGACTCATGGCGCTGGCGTCGCCCAATGCGCTGTTGTTTGAATGGCGGCAATGGCGGCGGCGAGACATCGCGGGGCTAAATGGACAGATGAGGAGGTCCATTTTTTAATAAAAAAAACAGACCAGTGGGATTACTACTGCAGGCTACCTGTGGCGCATCCAATGCGCCACAAAAGGGTATGCCTGCAGAGAATCCGGCGGGGCCTGGAGGGCGTTTTAATGTGCGGCGGACCAGACAACAGATCCGCAAGAAGCTGGCGGACCTGCGATACCGCTCACGCGATAGGGTCGCCAGCATCCAGGCCCAGCTACGCAGGCCTCTAAGTGAGTATTGATGAGGGTATCTGGAGAGGTTATGTTTTGTGGGTTAGGCTACTTTCACACTTGCGTTTTTTTACGCTGCGTTTCCAGCGCACATGAAGCGCATTAAAAAAACGCATGCAAACGCTTATAAACGCTGCGATATTTAGTCGCATCAGCATGCGCATTTCGACAAAAAAACGCAGCGTTTGTCTGCGATTTCATGCGTTTTTGCATGTGTTTACGTTTTTTTTGGCGCATGCGTTGTCTATGTGTCACATTTCTATCATCTCTGTCTCCATCATCTCTGGCTCTATCATCTGTCTCCATCATCTCTGTCTCAATCATCTGTGTCTTTTTTGACCGGAAAAAAAAAAATGCAACATGTAGCGTCTAGCGCGTATGGGCGCACACCGGGAAAATGCGCAGTGCACGACAAACGCACATGAACGCGTGCAAGCACTAGACCCTGCGCCCACCATGTTAAAGATAGGGGAACATTGCGCATGCGTCCGATAGCGCAAGTTGCGCTGCGCAAAAAAACGCAAGTGTGAAAGTAGCCTTATCTACCTATATCAATGCACCCGCAGTGATGGGAGTACCAGCAGTGATGGGGCAGGCAGTGATGGGGCAGGCAGTGATGGGGCAGGCAGTGATGGGAGTACGGGCAGTGATAATGGGGATTCTGAATTGTATATTTCATTTACAGCACCACCTTCACCATCACCAGCACCAGCTGCTCCATCGTCCCCAGCTACCCCTCCACCTCCATCATCTCCTTCCCCGGCTACCCCTCCACCACCATCATCACCACACCTCTCCAACCCTTCAACCCCTTCACCGGCAGCAACCCCCCCTCCTGATTCGGTGGGTTCCAGGCTTTCCCCAGGAAATGCCTTCTCTCCAGCATCATCCTGTGACATGGATGCAGGCTCCCCATCAGGTAATTAACGCACATTATATAAGCTTTAGACAAGTTTGAGAACTTTGTAAGGTGTTATGTGTAATGACTGTTGTGATATAATTTTTTTTTTCTTATTTTTCCCTAGCCGGCAGAGCAACAGGTTCTGGGTGGGCAGTAAGCGGGTCCTCTGAGGAAAACCGTAAGTGTTAACAAACATAACATGTACATGTTGATGTTGCAACAGAATTCCCTGGTTAACTGTTACCTTTACCTCCACAGAAATCCCAACTGCCCAGGACCTGTTTCTGTCACACCGCCGGCTGATGGCGGCAATGAGCAGCGCGGTGGGAGCCATGCAAACAGCGGTGGCAGCGATGCAAAGTGCCATGGGAGCTCTGCATCAACATGGGGTGATGCTGGAGAGGGTATTTCCTGGACTCCGGGGCCCTCATTAATTTATTTTTTGTTAATTATTTTTTATTTTGTTAATATTTTGTTTAGAATTTTTTATTTTATTATGTTACTGTTTTTTGTTTTTATTTAAATTTGATTTCTTTAAAAAAAACAAAAAAATATATATGAAAAAATATATATTTTATATTTTACGTTAATCTACGCAGGTGTGGTGTATTATTTTTTAGTATAAGGTTTTAGCGCTAGTGTGACCAGGGGCCTTTAAAAGAAATGTTAATTTTTGATATTTTTTTCATTTCATTTTTTCCCTATGATGGAACGCCTATGATAGCTGTTACTCCCATGACCCCATGTGTGACAAGTAGATGTAATAAAAATACAACATTTTAATAGATGACAACACATAAGAAAAGACCACAATTCATTAGATAAATAAGTTTTTTATTAAAAAAGGTATCAATGTAAAAATATATAAACAACAAAAAAAACTTTTGTAAAACATTTTAAAAACTACAACTGCTGGTAAGATGGATCGTTGCCATTACCACGCTGCCTCTGCGGTGTATAAAAATAAGGGGGAGCACCAGCGTTTGGGTTTGCAGGATTTAGCCCAATTGGGTTCGGCACAGGATTGTTGGGCCATGAGTAGTCCGGGTACTGCGGTCTTGGCATGACGACATATCTGTTATCCAGGTTTCCAAAAGACGCTTGAGTCAGTACCTCAAACATGAGTCTCTCTGCATGAAGCCGCTGAACAGGATCCAGTGTAGGTAGCCTTTCTCATTAGCGAAGTATGCAAACCCAGTTATTTTAGTTTGGTCTTTTTCTGCCGTAAGCACTTTTTTCGCAATTTCCACCAATTCAGGAGTAGCCGAGGTGGGAGCCTTCCTTTTCCTTCCTGAAAGTGAAAGCCGGCGCCGCACAGATGAGGATGGTGGCTCTTCTTCATCTTGGATCAACGCCATGCTGTCTTGTTCAGTTGGAGGTGTGGAGACAGCCTCTTCTGTGTCCTGCATGAACAAAAAACAAATGGTAAATCACAAAGACAAAGAAATTAATCTTCACACTATAACACCCATATACAGCAAAAATGTTAAAACGACACTTGTAAAGACAAAGAAATTTATCTTCACACTATACCCAAATACAGCAAAAATGTGAAAACGACACTTGTAAAGACAAAGAAATTTATCTTCACACTATAACACCCGTATACAGCAAAAATGTGAAACCGACACTTGTAAATGGATAGGCCTCAACCATTGAGCTAGATCAGTACATGAAGTGCTTAATTCTGCCATTTTATCTACATTTCACAATTATATTTTTTAAATTTAAGTCCACTTTGGCATGTACATTAAAATGTGTTGTAATACAAAGGTACTTACATGTACGACAGGGGAGTCCGGCTGGATCACCGGGTCTAGATCCAACATGGATGTCCCTTGTCTGGGTACTTCTTGGTCCCTTGTGAAAGCGAACAGATCAAAATACCACAGTTGGGGGACATAAACATCAGCTCGATAAACTCCCGCAAAAAATCCTGCTTATCAGCCATCTGTAATAAAAAAATGATTATGTGAGAACGCCAGAATGGTTAAATAAAATGCTTACATAGCCTACAACATAGAACACAGCAGGGAACATAAAATGGTGGTGGTGGGCGTGCCAGAACAAAACAATGGCAAAAAAAATAAAAAAATCATAGATGAAAAATTACGCAAAAAACAGCAGGGATCACAAAATGGTGGTTGTGGGCGCAGCAGGAGCAAACATTGACAGAGCTGGGATCATAAAATGGTGGGCGTGCCTGAACAAAACAATGGCAAAAAAAATAAAAAAATCATAGATGAACAATTACGCAAAAAACAGCAGGGATCACAAAATGGTGGTTGTGGGCGCAGCAGGAGCAAACATTGACAGAGCTGGGATCATAAAATGGTGGGCGTGCCTGAACAAAACAATGGCAAAAAAAATAAAAAAATCATAGATGAACAATACGCAAAAAACAGAAGGGATCACAAAATGGTGGTTGTGGGCGCAGCTGGAGTAAACATTGACAGAGCTGGGATCATAAAATGGTGGGCGTGCCTGAACAAAACAATGGCAAATAAAAAAAATTGATGGACGACAATGGTTAACAACAGCAGAGATCTAAAAATGGATCTGTAAAATTAAAGAAAAAATAGAAATTAAATGTGACAAAAAAAATACCTACCTTACAAAACTTGTTTGTGATTTTGAAAAAAAAAAGAAAATAGGGAAACAAAATTGCGTCACAAACTGGATCGCAGAGGATATAACGCCACAGACTGGATCGCCAAAAAACCCAACGCCGTAGACTGGAACGCAGCAACCGCAATAGTGGCGCAAACTGGATCGCAGTAGCTACAAAGGCTAGCAGGACACACTGGAACGATGCTGGAGATTTGAAAGAACCGCTTCTGCTCGAGAGCAATGGAGAGCAGTGCTGATACGTCGTCTTTTATGACGCGGTCATCCAATCACAAAGCGGGAGAGCTGTGATAAATATCTATGAGATAAATAGTGATCACCAATCTGTGATGAGGGGCGTGCAAAAGGTTGCGCTCAGTCACGCCTATCGAGGTCGTGATCTTTCACAGTACATGCAGTGTGGCACGTCCCAACGACCGCCAAAGTCGTTAAAGAGATCGCTAACCGCTGATGCGTCGTTAATGAGATCGTCCAGTTTGGCCACTACTAGCGACCTTAAAACGATCACACCAACGATAGCGTTGTTATCGTGATCGTTAGCGGGAACGTTTAGTGTGGCAGTACCTTAAGGCCGGCGTCACACTGGCGAGTGTGATGCGAGTAAGTCGCACGACTTTCTCGCATCAACACCCGCTCTCGGACCCGAGTGTGCGGCTGCATAGAAATACATGCAGCCGCACACTCGGGTCCGAGAGAGGGCGGCCGTGCCGGGTGTTGATGCGAGAAAGTCGTGCGACTTACTCGCATCACACTCGCCAGTGTGACGCCGGCCTAACCAATAATGCAGTCTGAATGACGTGATTGGAGACAGGAGACTGTTAGTTAAAAAAAAAAAAGTGTACCATGAAACCTCAAGCTGTCAAACCCTTTCTTGGTTTTCAAATGGTAATGGAATCCCGACAATTGTTGAGAGCAGGATGCATTACATTGAGCGACGATCAACTTTTCTTCTTTTTAATGATATGATTGTTCCCTCTTTGCATAATTATTTAACCCCTTCCCGACCCATGACACCTACGTAGGCGTCATGCTATAAATCATGTTCCTGCGGGTCGGGTGACCGGGGTCACTGAAAGGTCACCCGACCCGCAGGCACAAGACCCTTTGTGCATCACCACAGTGGGGGTGGCTTAACCCCCACGTGGCTACGATCGCTCTGATTGGCTGTTAAAAGTGAAACAGCCAATCAGACCGATTTGTAATATTTCACCAATGAAATTTGGTGAAGTATTACAATCCAGCCATGGCCGATGCTGCAATAGCATCGGCCATGGCTGTACACCGAGTTCTGACCCCCCCCACACCGAGTGACGGGGCGATTGGCCGCCGCCACCGATAAATGGCGGCGATCGGTCACTGCCGTCACTTAATGCTCCCCTCCTCCTTGCCTCCGCTCCCCCCACCTTCCGATCCCCCCTTACCTTCCGAACCCCCCTACTCACCTCTCCCGGTCCTCCGATGTCCCTGAGTCCGTCCCGGCGTCAGTCCGGGATTCTTCATGGGCGCCGCCATCTTGGAAAATGGCAGGCACATGCGCAGTACACCTGCCTGCCGGGCCGGCGCAGTACGCCTGCCGGCCGGCGCTTGCGCAGTGCGCCCTCCAGTGTAAAAAAATTTTATTTTGATCACTGTGATACTCTCTCACAGTGATCAAAATAAAAACACAGTAAATAAACGCCCCATTTATCACCCCCATAGGTAGGGACAAATAATAAAATAAAGAAATTTTTTTTTTCCTGTGCACACATTGCGGATTTTGCTGCAGATCCGCAGCGGATTTGGCGCTGCGGATCCGGAAACCATGAACAGTACAATGTAAATAAATGGTAAAAAAAAAACGCTGTGCACATGCTGCGGATTTTTCCTCGCAGATTTGGTGCGGTTTTAAATCCGCAGCATGTCAATTCTTTGTGCGGATTCCGCAGCGTTTTTACACCTATTCCATTATAGGTGTAAAAACCGCAGGGCAAATCCGCACAAAAACCGCAGCAAAACCGCAGTAAATCCGCAACGTGTGCACAGGCCCTTAATCCGCGCTAAATCAGCAGGTAAAACGCAGGTAATTTTACCTGTGGATTTAGCAAAATCCGCACGGAAAAATCGGCAAGTGAATCAGCAATGTGTGCACGGGGCCTTAGGGTTAGGGTTAGGCTGGGTTCATATTGCGTTATAGCAGTCCGTTAGACGGACTGCGTTACACCGCGGTATAACGCGGTGTAACGCAGTCCGTTAACGCTGCCCTTCGCCCCCATTGTCGGGCGCATCATGATGCATGCCGTAAATTGGCATGCGTTCGCGAAGTGCCGTCATTCAGTGACGGAGCCTCGGATGCGGGCTGCAGCGTCTGGGCTCCGTCACTGCTAGCACAGATGAATCATCTGCTGATTCATCTGCGCTATCGGGTATAGCATAACGCGATCGCGTTATGCTATACCGTTACCAGCCCGTCAACGCTGTGTTGAACGGGCTGGTAAAATGCAATATGAACCTAGCCTTAGGGTAAGAGTTAGAATTAAGGTTAGGGTTAGCCTTAGGGTTAGCCTTAGGGTTAGCATTAGGGTTAGAATTGGGGTTAGAATTAGGGTTAAGGTTAGAATTTGGGTTAGGGTTAGAATTAGGGTTAGGGTTGGAATTAGGGTTAAGGTTGGAATTAGGGTTGAGATTAGGGTTAGGTTTGTGGTTAGGGTTAGAGTTAGGATAAGTGTTAGGGGTGTTTTGGGGTTAGGGTTGGGATTAGGGTTAGGCTTGTGGTTAGGGCTATGAGTTAGAGTTGGGATTAGGGTTAGGGTGTGTTGGGGTTAGGGTTATGGTTAGGGTTTGGTTTAGGGTTAAGGGTGTGTAGTGGTTAGGGTTGGGGTTAGAGGTGTGTTGGGGTTAGGGTTGGAGTTAGAATTGAGGGATTTCCACTATTTAGGCACATCAGGGGGTCTCCATACGCGACATGGCGCCACCATTGATTGCTGCAAATTTTGCGTTCAAAAAGTCAAACATTGCTCTCTTTATTCCGAGCCCCGACGTGTGCCCAAACAGTAGTTTACCCCCACATATGGGGTATCAGAATACTCAGGAAAAATTGCACAACAACTTTGGGGGTCAAATTTTTCCTTTTACTCTTGGGAAAAAAAATTGGGGACTAAAATATTATTTTTGTGGAAAAAAATGATTTTTTATTTTCACGGCTTTGTGTTATAAACTTCTGTGATGAACTTGGAGATTCAAAGTGCTCACCACACATGTAGAGGAGTTCCTTGGGGAATCTAGTTTCCAAAATGGTTTCACTTAGAGGCGTTTCTACTGTTTAGGCACATCATGGGCTCTGCAAATGTAATATGACGCCCGCAGACCTTTCCATCAAGTCGTCAGTTCAAAACATCACTACTTCCCTTCCAAGCCCCGATGTGTGCCCATACAGTAGTTTTCTCCCACATGTAGGATATCAGCGTACTCAGCACAAATTGGACAACAACTTTTGGTGTCTAATTTCTCCTGTTACCCTTGGAAAAATAAAAAAATTGGGGACTAAAAGATCATGTTTGTGAAAAAATTATGATTTTTTTATTTTCATGCCCGGGCGTTATAAACTTCTGTGTAGCCCTTGGGGGTTCAAAGTGCTCACCACACATCTAGATAAGTTCCTTGCGGGGTCTAGTTTCCAAAATGGGGCCACTTGTGGGGAGTTTCTACTGTTTAGGCACATCAGGAGCTCTGCAAACGTAACATGACGCCCGCAGACCATTCCATTAAAGTCGGCATTTCAAAACGTCACTACTTCCTTTCCGAGACCCAACGTGTGCCCATACAGTAGTTTTCTCCCACATTTGGGATATCAGTGTACTCAGGACAAATTGTACAACAACTTTTGGGGTCTAATTTCTCCTGTTACCCTTGTGAAAATAAAAAAATTGGGGACTAAAAGATCATGTTTGTGGAAAAAATATGATTTTTTTATTTTCATGCCCGGGCGTTATAAACTTCTGTGTAGCCCTTGGAGGTTCAAAGTACTCACCACACATCTAGATAAGTTCCTTATGGGGTCTAGTTTCCAAAATGGGGTCACTTGTGGGAGTTTCTACTGTTTAAGCACATCAGGGGCTCTGCAAACGTAACATGACGCTCGCAGACCATTCCATCAAAGTCGGCATTTCAAAACATCACTACTTCCCTTCCGAGCCCCAACGTGTGCCCGAACAGTGATTCTCCCCCACATATGGGGTACCAGTGTACTCAGGACAAACTGTACAACATCTTTTGGGGTCCAATTTCACCTGTTACCTTGTGAAAATAAAAAATTGCGGGTTAAAAAAATCAGTTTTTGAAGAAAAAAATGATTTTTTATTTTCACGGCTCTGCATTATAAACTTCTGTGAAGCACGTGGGGGTTGAAGGTGCTCACCACACATTTGGATAAGTTCCTTGCGGGGTCTAGTTTACAAAATGGGGTCACTTGTGGGGGATTTCTACTGTTTAGGCACATCAGGGGCTCTGCAAACGAAACAAGATGCCCGCACACCATTCCAAAAGTCGGCATTTCAAAGCGTCACTACATCCCTTCCGAGCCCTGACGTGTGCCCAAAAAGTGGTTCCCCCCCACATATGGGGTACCAGCGTACTCAGGACAAACTTGACAACAACTTTTGGGGTCCAATTTCTCCTGTAACCATTGTGAAAATAAAAAATAGGGGCTAAAAAATCATTTTTTTGAGAAAAAAAATGATTTTTTATTTTCACGGCTCTGCGTTATAAACTTCTGTGAAGTACCTGGGGGTTCAAAGTGCTCACTGTGCATCTAGATAAGTTCCTTAGGGGGTCTAGTTTCCAAATGGGGTCATTTGTGGGGGAGCTCCAAAGTTTAGGCACACAGGAGCTCTCCAAACACGACATGGTGTCCGCTAACGATTGAAGCTAATTTTCCATTAAAAAATTCAAATGGCGCTCCTTCCCTTCTGAGCCCTGCCGTGCGCCCAAACAGTGGTCCCCCCCACATATGGGGCACCAGCGTACTCAGGAAAAACTGGACAACAACTTCTGGGGTCCAATTTATCCTGTTACCCTTGGGAAAATAAAAAATAGCGGGCTAAAAAATTATTTTTGAGAAACAAAAATTATTTTGTTATTTTCACTGCTCTGCGTTATAAACTTCTGTGAAGCTCTTGGGGATTCATAGTGCTCACTACACATCTAGATAAGCTCCTTTGGGGTCTAGTTTAAAAAATGGGGTCATTTGTGGGGCGTTTCTACTGTTTAGGCACATCAGGGGCTCTGCAAACGCAACATGACGCCCGCAGAACATTCCATCAAGTCTGCATTCCAAAGTGGCGCTCCTTCCCTTCTGAGCTCTCCCATGCGCCAAAACAGTGGTTCCCCCCCACATATGGGGTATTGGTGTACTCAGGACAAATTGCACAACTTTTGTGGTCCAATTTCTCCTGTTACCCTTGTGAAAGTAAAAAATAGCGGGCTAAAAAATCATTTTTGAGGAAAAAAATGATTTTTTATTTTCACTGCTCTGCGTTATAAACTTCTGTGAAGCACTTGGGGGTTCAGAGTGCTCACAACACATCTAGATAAGTTCCATAAGGGGTTTAGTTTCCAAAATGGTGTCAAATGTGTTTTTTTTTCACTGTTTAGGCACACAGGGGCTCTCCAAACGCGTCATTGTATCCGCTAACGATTGGAGCTAATTTTCCATTCAAAAAGTCAAATGGCGCTCCTTCCCTTCTGGGCCCTACCGTGTGCCCAAACAGTGGTTTATGACCACATATGAGGTATCTGTGTACTCAGGAGAAATTGCCCAACAAATTTTAGGATCCATTTTATCCTGTTGTCCATGAGAAAATGAAAAAACTGAGGCTAAAAGAAATTTTTTGAGAAAAAAAGTACATTCTTTTTTTTACGGATCAATTTGTCAAGCAATTGGGGTTTCAAAGTGCTCACTATGCATCTAGATAAGTTCATTGGGGGATCTAGTTTCCAAAATGGGGGTCACTTGTGGGGGAGCTCCAACGTGTAGGCACACAGGGACTCTCCAAATGCGACATGGCAACCGCTAAATATTCCAGCATATTTTCCATTCAAAAAGTCAAATGGCGCTCCTTCCCTTCTGAGCCCTGCCGTGCGCCCAAACAGTGGTTTATGACCACATATGAGGTATCTGTGTACTCAGGAGAAATTGCCCAACAAATATTAGGATCCATTTTATCCTGTTGCCCATGTGAAAATGAAAAAACAGAGGCTAAAAGAAATTTTTTGTGAAGAAAAAGTACTTTCTTTTTTTCATGGATCAATTTGTGAAGCACCTGGGGGATTAAAGTGCTCACTATGCATCTAGATAAGTTCCTTGGGGGGTCTAGTTTCCAAAATGGGGTCACTTGTGGGGGAGCTCCAATGTTTAGACACACAGGGACTCTCCAAATGCGACATGGCAACCGCTAAATATTCCAGCATATTTTCCATTCAAAAAGTCAAATGGCTCTCCTTCCCTTCTGAGCCCTGCCATGTGCCCAAACAGTGGTTTATGAATACATATGAGGTATCGGTTTACTCAGGAGAAATTGCCCAACACATTTTAGGATCCATTTTATCCTGTTGCCCATGGAAAATTGAAAAAATTGATGTTAAAAGAAAATTTTTGTTGGAAAAATTAAAATGTCCATTTTTTCCTTCCACGTTGCTTTAGTTCCTGTGAAGCACCTGAAGGGTTAATAATCTTCTTGAATGTTGTTTTGAGTAGCTTGAGGGGTGCAGTTTTTATAATGGTGTCACTTTTGGGTATTTTCTGCCATATAGACCCCTCAAAGTGACTTCAAATGTGAGGTGTTCCCTAAAAAAATGGTTTTGTAAATTTTGCTGTAAAAATGAGATATCGCTGGTCAAATTTTAACCTTTATAACTTCCTAACAAAAAAAAATGTTGTTCCCAAAATTGTACTGATGTAAAGTAGACATGTGGGAAATGTTATTTATTCACTATTTTGTGTCACATAACTCTCAGGTTTAACAGAATAAAAAGTCAAAATTTGAAAATTGCAATATTTTCAAAATTTTCGCCAAATTTCCATTTTTTTCACAAATAAATGCAAAAATTATCGACCTAAATTTACCACTAACATGAAGCCCAATATGTCACGAAAAAACATTCTCAGAATCGCTAGGATCCATTGAAGCGTTCCTGAGTTATTACCTCATAAAGGGACACTGGTCAGAATTGCAAAAAATGGCAAGGTCTTTAAGGTCAAAATAGGCTGGGTAATGAAGGGGTTAATGGATAATTTGGCATTTTTTTATTTGCCAAGTTTTTAACACTAAGGTTCAGATACGGCTTTAAAGGTGGCTAATACTTGCAATATAACGCTTTTTATTTCAAAGTACAAAATTAAAGGAATAGTATGATTGAATAGTAGGAGTGCGTACACTTTTGTATATTTTAATATACAAAAGTTAAGTACATATTGGGGTTAAGTACATATAATGATTAAGTACAGTACAGATCTAAAGTTTGGACACATCTCATTTAAAGTTTTTTCTGTATTTTCATGACTATGAAAATTGTACATCAAAGGCATCAAAACTATGAATTAACACATGTGGAATTATATACTTAACAAAAAAGTGTGAAACAACTGAAAATACTGTATGTCTTATATTCTAGGTTCTTCAAAGTAGCCATCTTTTGCTTTGATGACTGCTTTGCACGCTCTTGGCATTCTCTTGATGAGTCACCGGAAATGGTCTTCCAACAATCTTGAAGGAGTTCCCAGAGATGCTTAGCACTTGTTCGCCCTTTTGCCTTCACTCTGTGGTCCAGCTCACCCCAAACCATCTCAATTGGGTTCAGGTCTGGAAACTGTGGAGGCCAGGTCATCTGGTGTAGCACCCCATCACTCTACTTCTTGATCAAATAGCCCTTACACAGCCTGGAGGTGTGTTTTGGGTCATTGTCCTGTTGAAAAATTTATGATGGTCCAACGTAACGCAAACCGGATGGAATAGCATGCCTCTGCAAGATGCTGTGGTAGCCATGCTACTTCAGTATGCCTTCAATTTTGAATAAATCCCCAACAGTGTCACCTCTTATGAATGTGCTGGAGATGGTTTCTGAGCAGAGGCTCACTCTGGTGGTTGCAGACAGTACTGAACCTTACAGCGATGAATGGCAATCTGGGATCACGGACTGGACTGATATAAGGGAGGTTCCCTCCCATGATGGTCGCCGGTGATCAATTGTTCTTGTCTCAATTGTTGTTCCTGGTTCATTTGGAAGTTTGCTTGAGTCTTGCCTGCACCTGATGCTTTCAGATAAGATATTTTCTGCTTTTCTTTTTGTGCTTGTTTTTTGCATAGTTTTCTGCACTTTTGTGGAGGTCAGCCGGGTCCCCTTCTGGGGCCTGTGCTCCTCTCAATTTATCTGTAGCCACTGTTATTTGTTCATTTGCTTTTTCCTGTTTTTTCAGTGGCTGTGGCTTTGTTTTGTTACACCAGAGATCTGATTTAGGTGGTAGAGATCGTGTGATCTCAGGTTTTTTGGCAATCAGAAGTGCTGGTATTTTTTAGGGTTTTTGTTGGATTGCAGTCAGAATTCTTTCCTGTACTTTTCTGTCTAGACAGATTGGGCCCCAGCGTTTGCTCATTCAATTTTTCTGTCTGTGTCTAACCGCCATTACATGTTTGGGGGCTTCCTATTTTCTTTGGGGATCTGCTCAGGGGCAGATAGCTTTCATCTTTCTGCCTTTAGGTGTAGTTATCTCTCAGGCTGTGACGAGGCGTCTAGGATCAACGTAGGAACGCTCCACGGCTACCTCTAGTTGTGTGGTTAGTTGAGGTTACTGCAATCCAATAGGTTCCTGTTATGTTTCGGTAACTGAGGAGTGCAGGTAAAAAAGGAAATACACCAGAGCAGTTGGAATCTATGAGATTGCAGTACCCTGACTAACCACCACAACTAGAGGCAGCCGTGGAGCGTTCCTACGTTGGTCCTAGACGCCTCGTCACAGCCTGAGAAACTAACTACACCTAAAGATAGAAAGAGGAAAGCTATCTGCCCCGGAGCAGATCCCCAAAGAACATAGAAAGCCCCCAAACATGTAATGGCGGTTAGACAAGAGGAAATACTGACACAGACAGAAAATAGTATGAGCAAACGTTGGGGCCCAAACTACCTAAATAGAAAAGGATAGGAAGGGCACTTACTGCAATCCCAAAAACCCTGAAAAGCACCAACTCTACTAATTTCAAAAACACCTGAGATCACACGACTTCTACCACCTAAATTAGTTCTCTGGTGTAACAAAATCAAAACAGCAGCCACTGAAAAAACTGGAAAAAGCAAATGTACAAACATCAGTGGCTGAACTAAACTGAGAGGGCAAAAGCCCCCGGAGGGGAACAAGAAGGCCCCCACAGAAGTGCAGGACAAAATGCAAAAATCAAGCACAAAAACAAAAAGAAGAAAATGTCTTATCTGTTAGCAGGAGATGCAGACACGACACAGCAGGCTTCAAAGGAAACAGGAATCAAGGATTGAGACCAGAACAATTGATCACTGGCAACCCTGATGGGAAGGTGACTCCCTTAAATAAGACCAGTCAGTAACACCTGATTCCCAATCCTCACAATCTTCACTGGACAGTCCAGTACCGCTTGTGACCACCAGAGGGAGCCTCTGCTCAGAACTCATTTCAAGTCCATTCACAACAGTACCCCCCCCTTGAGGAGGGGTCACCGTACCCTCACCTGAGCAAGCAGGTCGGTCAGGATGAGTTCTATGATACGCACGGATGAGTCTCCTAGCATGGATGTCCGAAGCAAACACCCAAGAATTGTCTTCCTGACCATAACCTCTCCACTTAACCAAATACTGGAGTTTCCGTCTAGAAAAACGAGAATTCAAAATTTTCTCAACCTCAAACTCCATATTGCCCTCAACCAGAACAGGGTCAGGAGGCAAAGCAGTAGGAACCACTGGCTCAACAAACTTCTTCAACAAGGACTTGTGGAACACATTATGGATCTTAAATGTCCCTGGAAGAAGCAAACGAAAAGAAACAGGATTAAGAATCTCCATGATCTTATAAGGTCCAATGAACCTAGGCTTAAATTTAGGAGATGCCACTCTCATAGGAATATTTTTTGAGGACAACCAGACCAAGTCCCCCACTTTAAACCGAGGACCATCAGTCCTATGCCGGTTAGCAAACCGCTGGGCCCTCTGCTGAGAGAGGGACAACCTCTGCACTACCTGGTCCCAAATCTGTTGCATACGCTCCACAACAGAGTCAACACCTGGACAGACAGAAGCCTCCGTCTGTCCTGAAGAAAATCGAGGGTGAAACCCAGAATTACAGAAAAATGGATACATCAAAGTGGCAGAGCTAGCCCTATTATTAAGAGCAAACTCAGCCAAAGGCAAAAAAGAGACCCAGTCATCCTGATCAGCAGACACAAAGCATCTTATATAAGTCTCCAATGTCTGATTTGTTCTCTCAGTTTGACAATTGGTCTGAGGATGAAACGCCGAGGAGAAAGACAATTGAACACCAAGTTTAGAACAAAAGGTCTTCCAAAATCTGGAAACAAACTGGACTCCTCTGTCAGACACAATGTTCTCAGGAATGCCGTGCAAACGAACCACGTGCTGAAGGAACAAAGGTACCAATTCAGAGGAGGAAGGCAACTTAGGTAATGGCACAAGATGTATCATCTTGGAAAACCTATCACAGATTACCCAGATAACAGTCATTCTCTGAGAGACAGGGAGGTCGGAAATAAAATCCATAGAGATATGGTTCCATGGCCTCTTGGGCACAGATAATGGCATCAACAAACCACTAGAGCGGGAGCAAGGCTTGGGCGAGAGAAAGTCCCGCAGGACTGCACAAATTCCCTGACATCACGAGACAAGGTAGGCCACCAAAAGGACCGACTAACCAAGTCTCTGGTACCAAAAATTCTTGGATGATCGGCCAACGCGGAACAATGAATCTCAGACATCACACTCTTTTTCCAGTGGTCCGGGACAAACAATTTCCCAACAGGGCAGCGCTCGGGCCTATCCTCCTGACACCCCTCCAGAGCCAGTCTCAAATTGGGCGAGATGGCGGAAAGAACTACACCTTCTTTCAAAATAACAGAAGGATCAGATAACTCAGGAGAGTCCGCAAGGAAACTCCTTGAAAGGGCATCCGCCTTAACATTCTTAGTGCCAGGAAGAAAGGAAACCACAAAATTAAAACGTGTGAAAAACAAGGCCCACCTGGCCTGTCTAGGATTAAGTCGCTTGGCAGATTCCAGATAAACCAGATTCTTATGGTCAGTAAGGACCACCACCTGATGTTTGGCTCCCTCCAGCTAATGTCTCCACTCTTCAAAAGCCCACTTAATGGCCAATAACTCCCGATTACCCACGTCATAATTACGTTCAGTAGGAGAAAATTTTCGAGAGAAAAAGGCACAAGGGTTACTTTTAGAGGTCTCTGGATCTCTTTGGGACAAAACGGCACCTGCCCCAATTTCAGAGGCATCAACCTCCACCTGAAATGGCAGAGAAACATCAGGCTGCCGTAGAACAGGAGCAGAAGTGAATCTCTGCTTAAGTTCCTGAAATGCAGAGACTGCCTCAGGAGGCCAATTCACCACATCAGAACCTTTTTTGGTCAAATCAGTTAATGGTTTAACAATAACCGAGAAATTACCAATAAATTTACGATAAAAATTGGCAAAACCCAAAAATCTTTGAAGAGCCTTTAATGAAGTAGGTTGGACCCAATCACAGATGGTCTGAACCTTGACCGGGTCCATTTCAATAACAGATGGGGACAAAATGAATCCCAAAAATTAGATCCTCTGTACGCCAAAAAGACACTTTGATCCCTTCACATACAGAGTATTCTCTCTCAAAATCTGGAATACAGTTCGAACATGTTTCACATGAGAGTCCCAGTCATTGGAAAAAATCAAGATATCATCCAAATAAACAATCAGAAATTTATCCACAAAATCCCTGAAAATGTCATTCATGAAGGACTGGAAGACAGAAGGAGAATTAGTGAGCCCAAAGGGCATCACAAGGTACTCAAAATGCCCCTCAGGGGTGTTGAATGCCGTTTTCCATTCATCCCCGTGCTTAATGCGAATAAGGTTATATGCCCCCCTGAGGTCAAGCTTGGTAAACCAAGTAGCGTTTTTTCACCCTGGAAAACAGGTCAGAAATCAAGGGTAACGGGTATTGATATTTCACAGTAATATTGTTCAAAAGACGATAATCAATACACGGCCTTAATGAACCATCCTTTTTCGCCACAAAGAAAAAACCGGCACCTAAGGGTGAAGAGGATGGTCTGATATGACCTTTCTCCAATGACTCCTTGATATAAGACCGCATAGCGTCATGTTCAGGTACAGACAAGTTAAAAAGGCGACCTTTAGGGAATTTACTACCAGGCACTAATTCAATAGCTCAGTCATAGCTCCTATGGGGAGGCAAGGATGCAAATTTACTTTCGCTAAACACATCAGAAAAATCAATCAAAAAGTCAGGAACATCCTGAGCCTGGGGGGAGGCAGAAAAAACAGGAGTGTTGGTATTAACACATTGGCAGCCCCAACTGGTTACAGACACAGATTTCCAATCCAAAACAGGATTATGAGACTGTAACCAAAGGAAACCCAGCACGATAATGTCATGCAGATTATACAGAACCAAAAATTTGCAGCTCTCCTGATGATCAGGTTCAACCCTCATTATCACCTGAGTAGAGAACTGAAGTTTATTCTCAGCCAAAGGGGTAGAATCGATTCCCAGTAGGGGAATAGACTTCTGTAGGGGTATCAAGGGAAACCCACAACGTTTAGCAAAATCAAAATCCATCAGGTTAATAGCTGCTCCCGAATCAACGAAAGCCTGAGCAGAAAATGAGGACAGAGAGCATATCAGAGTAACAGTTAATAAAAACTTAGTCTGAACACTACCCAAGACAACTGAGCGTGCAAAACGTCTTCCCCGCGTAGGGCAGACTGAAATAGCATGAGAGGCATCACCACAGTAGAAACATAACCCATTGCGCTTTCGAAACTCATGACGCTGTGTCCCAGAAACCACTCTATCACACTGCATGGATTCAGAAGCAGGTTCACAAGGCAACACTATTCCACGCATACTTCTCCGCTCACGCAAACGTCTGTCAATTTGAATCGCTAATGACATAGAATCATTGAGACCAGAGGGGACAGGGAATCCCACCATAATATCCTTTACATTATCTGACAGACCCTTCCGAAAAAGGGCTGCCAAAGCGTTGTCATTCCATTTGGTCAGGATTGCCCACCTACGGAATCTCTGACAGTATAACTCAGCGTCATCAAGCCCCTAATTTAATGCCAACAAGGCTTTTTCAGCTTGATCAACATCACTCAAAACAGGATCCCCAGGTCTCAGGGAAAAAGCCCAATCCTGAGGATCGCCGTGCAGGAGAGAGATGACAATTTGAACCTGCTGCGCTGCGTTCCCTGAGGACTTAGATTTTAAGGCAAAAAACAATTTACAATTATTTTTAAAATTCAGAAACTTGGCTCGATCCCCCAAAAATAAATCTGGCATGGGAATCCTAGGTTCCACAACAGGCAACCTAGCAAGATAGGTAGCAATACTCCGAACCTCAGTGGAAAGCTGATCCACACGGCCAGACAACTGTGCAAACTCCATTGAGAGAAAAAAAATCCTCCCCAGCACCCAGAGATACAGAGGGAAAAAAAAAAAAATGCAACAAACAGAAAAATATCTCTGACAACTCTGACAACGTTTTTTTTTTTTTTTTCTTTCACAATATTTTTCCCTTCTGTGAGTACCATTCAATTTTTTCTGGCCGGTGATACTGTTATGTTTCGGTAGCTGAGGAGTGCAGGTAAAAAAGGAAATACACCAGAGCAGTTGGAATCTATGAGATTGCAGTACCCTGACTAACCACCACAACTAGAGGCAGCCGTGGAGCGTTCCTACGTTGGTCCTAGACGCCTCGTCACAGCCTGAGAAACTAACTACACCTAAAGATAGAAAGAGGAAAGCTATCTGCCCCGGAGCAGATCCCCAAAGAACATAGAAAGCCCCCAAACATGTAATGGCGGTTAGACAAGATGAAATACTGACACAGACAGAAAATAGTATGAGCAAACGTTGGGGCCCAAACTACCTAAACAGAAAAGGATAGGAAGGGCACTTACTGCAATCCCAAAAAACCCTGAAAAGCACCAACTCTACTAATTTCAAAAACACCTGAGATCACACGACCTCTACCACCTAAATTAGTTCTCTGGTGTAACAAAATCAAAACAGCAGCCACTGAAAAAACTGGAAAAAGCAAATGTACAAACATCAGTGGCTGAACTAAACTGAGAGGGCAAAAGCCCCCGGAGGGGACCAAGAAGGCCCCCACAGAAGTGCAGGACAAAATGCAAAAATCAAGCACAAAAACAAAAAGAAGAAAATGTCTTATCTGTTAGCAGGAGATGCAGACACGACACAGCAGGCTTCAAAGGAAACAGGAATCAAGGATTGAGACCAGAACAATTGATCATCGGCAACCCTGATGGGAAGGTGACTCCCTTAAATAAGACCAGTCAGTAACACCTGATTCCCAGTCCTCACAATCTTCACTGGACAGACCAGCACCGCTTGTAACCACCAGAGGAAGCCTCTGCTCAGAACTCATCTCAAACCCATTCACAACACTTTTTGCTCTTGTGTTTTTAGCTGTGTTTGCTACCACTGAGCGCCAAGTAGTGGCATCGCTAGTGTGACGCCGTGCGCATTGTGGGTCCGGTCAGACTCAAGTCCCCGCATTCTAGGGGTTGAGCCTAGAGACTTCACTCGCACCATATCAGCTGTGTCCTGTGACGTGTAATAGGGAACAGCGTTCTATTACTTTGTTGCGGCGGCTTTGTGAAGTAACAGAGTTTGCCGCTGTTCATACCGGGTGACATCTATCCTGCGTGTTGTCGGCGTTCAACCGCTGCCTTGTTCCGCCATTGCTTAGCAGCAGGTACCATCTCTGCACGGTGGACCCCGGGCTGCGAACGCACCTTATTATTATATATATTTCATTTGGTGCGTTCCGCCAAAACTAACAGGGTCACAGCTCCCAATGCACATTAAACTAGAAAAGACACTCAGATAAAGCTGAACCTTCTGATGTTGTGTAGGTTGCTGAATTTTTTAGCCTTTGGTTGACTGAACTCTTAGAACCCCAGTTTTGTTTCTTTGTCTAAATTTCAAATGGGAATTTTAAATTTCTGGCTTTGATGACATTATAATAATTAAGACTCCAGTAGATCCTTTTTAGGTATATACTGCTTGTGTTTTGTTCACTTGTTCACCAGGTGCCTCATCATATTTTAGCAATCCATTAAGAAAAATGCCAACACAGCTCCTACACACTTGTTTGAATAACATAACACTCAATATGTGAGCTATGTCAGACACACAGCTCAACTTACAAAGATGAACAATCCTCACAATCTTCACTGGACAGTCCAGTACCGCTTGTAACCCCAGAGGGAGCCTCTGCTCAGAACTCATTTCAAGTTCATTCACAACAGGTTCCAGCCTCTCTGGTGTATTGCCGTTTTTGCTTTTTCTCCTCAGCTACCGAAACATAACAGTATCACCGGCCAAAACTGAAAATTATATGGTACTCACAGAAGGGAAAAATAGTGTGGAAAGAAAAAAAAAGTTGTCAGAGTTGTCAGAGATTTTTTTTTCTGTTTGTTGCATTTTTTCCCTCTTTTTCTCTGGGTGCTGAGGAGGATTTTTTTTCTCTCAATGGAGTTTGCACAGTTGTCTGGCCGTGTGGATAAGCTTGCCACTGAGGTTCGGAGTATTGCTACCTATCTTGCTGGGTTGCCGGTTGTGGAACCTAGGATCCCATGCCAGATTTGTTTTTGGGGGATCGGGCTAAATTTCTGAATTTCAAAAATAACTGTAAGTTGTTTTTTGCCTTAAAACCTAAGTCTTCGGGGAGCGCAGCACACAAAGTTCAAATTGTCATCTCTCTCCTTCGCGGCGACCCTCAGGATTGGGCTTTTTCCCTGACACCTGGGGACCCTGTTTTGAGTAATGTTGATGCATTTTTTCTGGCTCTGGGGTTATTGTACGATGAACCTAATGTCACTGATCAAGCTGAAAAAACCTTGTTGGCATTAAATCAGGGTCTTGAAGACACTGAGTTGTACTGTCAGAAATTCCGAAAGTGGGCAGTCCTGACCAAATGGAATGATGATGCTTTGGCAGCCCTTTTTCGGAAGGGGCTGTCAGAGAATGTAAAGGATGTTATGGTGGGATTCCCTGTCCCCTCTGGTCTCAATGATTCTATGTCATTGGCTATTCAAATTGACAGACGTTTGTGTGAGTGCAGAGGTATGCGTGAGATGGTGTTGCCCTGTGAGCCAGCTCCTGGGCCCATGCAGGATGATGGAGTGACTTCTGTGGCTCAGCGTCATGAGTTTCGAAAGCGCAATGGGTTATGTTTCTACTGTGGTGACGCCTCTCATGCTCTTTCCGTCTGCCCTAAACGGGAAAGACGTTTTGCGCGCTCAGTTGTCTTGGGTAGTGTTCAGACTAAATTTCTGTTGACTGTTACCCTGATTTGCTCCCTGTCCACATTTTTTGCTCAGGCTTTTGTTGATTCAGGAGCAGCTATTAACCTGATGGATTTTGACTTTGCCAAACGTTGTGGGGTTCCCATGATACCCTGCGGAAGTCTATTCCTCTACTGGGCATTGATTCTACCCCTTTGGAGGAGAATAAACCCCAGTTTTCTACTTGGATTGGAAATCTGTGTCTGTGACCAGTTGGGGCTGCCAATGTGTTAATACTGACACTCCTGGTTTTTCTGCCTCTCCCAGTCTCAGGATGTTCCTGACTTTTTGACTGATTTTTCGGATGTATCAATATCCGTTACCCTTGATTTCTGACCTGTTTTCCAGAGTGAAAGGTGCTAGTTGGTTTACCAAGCTTGACCTCAGGGGGGCGTATAACCTTATTCGCATTAAGCACGGGATGAATGGAAGATGGCTTTTAATACCTCAGAGGGGCATTTTGAGTACCTAGTGATGCCCTTTGGGCTCACTAATGCTCCTTCCGTCTTCCAATCCTTCATGAATGATATTTTCAGGGATTTTGTGGATAAATTTCTGATTGTTTATTTGGATGATATCTTGATTTTTTCCAATGACTGGGACTCTCATGTGAAACATGTTCGGACTGTGTTCCAGATATTGAGAGAGAATGCACTGTATGTGAAGGGATCAATGTGTCTTTTTGGCGTACAGAAGGTCTCATTTCTGGGATTCATTTTGTCTCCATCTGTTATTGAAATGGACCCGGTCAAGATTCAGGCCATCTGTGATTGGGTCCAACCTACTTCATTAAAGGCTCTTCAGAGATTTTTGGGTTTTGCCAATTTTTATCGTAAATTTATTGATAATTTCTCTGGTATTGTTAAACCATTGACTGATTTGACCAAAAAGGGTTCTGATGTGGTGAATTGGCCTCCTGAGGCAATTTCTGCGTTTCAGGAACTTAAGCAGAGATTCACTTCTGCTCCTGTTCTACGGCAGCCTGATGTTTCTCTACCGTTTCAGGAGGAGGTTGATGCCTCTGAAATTGGGGCAGGTGCCTTTTTGTCCCAAAGAGATCCTTTGGGGATCTGCTCCAGGGCAGATAGCTTTCATCTTTCTGCCTTTAGGTGTAGTTATCTCTCAGGCTGTGACGAGGCGTCTAGGATCAACGTAGGAGCGCTCCACGGCTACCTCTAGTTGTGTGGTTTAGTTCTGGTTATTGCAATCCAATAGATTCCAGCCTCTCTGGTGTATTGCCGTTTTTGCTATTTCTCCTCAGCTACCGAAACATAACAGGTCACCGAACCCTCATTTGTGCAACCAGACCGATCAGGATGAGCTCGGTGATAGGCACGGATAAGTCTCCTAGCATGGATGTCCGAAGCAAACACCCAATAATTGTCCTCCTGACCATAACCTCTCCACTTAACCAAATACTGGAGTTTCCGTCTAGAAAAACGAGAATCCAATATTTTCTCAACCACATACTCCAAAATGCCCTCAACGAAAACAGGGTCAGGAGACGCAGCCATAGGAACCACTGGCTCGACAAACCTTTTCAATAAGGACTTGTGGAACACCTTATGGATCTTAAATGTCCCTAGAAGAAGCAAACGGAAGGAAACCGGATTAAGAATCTCCATGATCTTATAAGGTCCAATGAACCTAGGCTTAAACTTTGGAGATGCAACCCTCATAGGGATATTTATTGAGGACAACCAAACCAAGTCCCCCACTTTAAAATGAGGACCATCAGTCCTATGCCGGTTGGCAACCTCTTCACTACCTGGTCCCAAATCTGCTGCATTCGCTCCACAACAGAGTCAACACCCGGACAGACAGAAGCCTCCGCCTGTCCCGAAGAAAATCGAGGGTGAAACCCAGAATTGCAGAAAAATGGAGACATCAAGGTGGCAGAGCTAGCCCTATTATTAAGAGCAAACTCAGCCAAAGGCAAAAAAGAGACCCAGTCATCTTGATCAGCACACACAAAACATCTCAAATAAGTCTCCAAGGTCTGGTTTGTTCTCTCGGTTTGTCCATTGGTCTGAGGATGAAATGCAGAGGAGAAAGATAATTGAACACCAAGTTTAGAACAAAATGTCATCCAAAATCTGGAAACAAACTGGACTCCTCTGTCAGACACAATGTTCTCCAGAATGCCATGTAACCGAACCACGTGCTGAAGGAACAAAGGCACCAATTCGGAGGAGGAAGGTAACTTAGGTAATGGCACAAGATGTATCATCTTGGAAAACCTATCACAGATTACCCAGATAACGGTCATTCTCTGAGAGACAGGGAGGTCGGAAATAAAATCCATAGAGATATGGTTCCATGGCCTCTTGGGCACAGATAATGGCATTAACAAACCACTAGAGCGAGAGCAAGGCTTGGAACGAGAGCAAGTCCCACAGGACTGCACAAAGTCCCTGACTTCACGAGACAAAGTAGGCCATCAAAAGGACTGACTCACCAAGTCTCTGGTACCAAAAATCCCGGGATGACCAGCCAACGTGGAACAATGAATCTCAGACATCACACTCTTCTTCCACTGGTCTGGGACAAACAATTTCCCAATAGGGATGTGCTCAGGTTTATCCTCCTGACACCGTTCCAGAGCCAGTCTCAAATTGGGTGAGATGGCGGAAAGTACTACACCTCTTTCAAAATAACAGCAGGATCAGATAACTCAGGAGAATCCGCAAAGAAACTCCTCGAGAGGGCATCCGCCTTAAAATTCTTAGTGCCAGGAAGAAAAGAAACCACAAAATTAAAACGTGTGAAAAACAAGGCCCACCTGGCCTATCTAGGATTAAGTCGCTTGGCTGATTTAAGATAAACCAGGTTCTTATGGTCCGTGTGGACCACCACTTGATGTTTGGCTCCTTCCAGCCAATGTCTCCACTCTTCAAAGGCCCACTTCATGGCCAAATAACTCGCGATTACCCACGTCATAATTACGTTCAGTTGGAGAAAATTTTCGAGAGAAAAAGGCACAAGGGTTACTCTTAGAGGTCTCTGGATCCCTTTGGGACAAAACGGCACCTGCCCCAATTTCAGAAGCATCAACCTCCACCTGAAACGGTAGAGAAACATCAGGCTGCCATAGAACAGGAGCAGAAGTGAATCTCTGCTTAAGTACCTGAAATGCAGAAACTGCCTCAGGAGGCCAATTCACCACATCAGAACCCTTTTTGGTCAAATCAGTCAATGGTTTAACAATACCGGAGAAATTACCAATAAATTTACGATAAAAATTGGCAAAACCCAAAAATCTCTGAAGAGCTTTTAATGAAGTAGGTTGAACCCAATCACAGATGGCCTGAACCTTGACCGGGTCCATTTCAATAACAGATGGAGACAAAATGAATTACCAGAAATGAGACCTTCTGTACGCCAAGAAGACACTTTGATCCCTTCACATACAGTGCATTCTCTCTCAAAATCTGGAACACAGTCCGAACATGTTTCACATGAGAGTCCCAGTCATTGGAAAAAATCAAGATATCATCCAATAAACAATCAGAAATTTATCCACAAAATCCCTGAAAATATCATTCATGAAGGATTGGAAGACGGAAGGAGCATTAGTGAGCCCAAAGGGCATCACTAGGTACTCAAAATGCCCCACTGGGGTATTAAAATCCGTCTTCCATTCATCTCCGTGCTTAATGCGAATAAGGTTATATGCCCCCCTGAGGTCAAGCTTGGTAAACCAACTAGCACTTTTCACTCTGGAAAACAGGTCAGAAATCAAGGGTAACGAATATTGATATTTCACAGTGATCTTATTCAGGAGGCGATAATCAATACACTGCCTCAATAAACCATCCTTTTTGGCCACAAAGAAAAAAACGGCGCCCAAGGGTGAAGAGGATGGTCTGATATGACCTTCTCCAATAACTCCTTGATATAAATCGCATAGCATCGTGTTCAGGTGCAGATAAGTTAAAAAGTGACCTTAGGAAATTTACCACCAGGCACTAACTCAATAGCGAATCGTAGCTTCTGTGAGGGGGTAAGGATGCAGATTTACTTTCACTAAACACATCCGAAAAATCAGTCAAAAGTCAGGGACATCCTGAGACTGGGAGAGGCAGAAAAAACAGGAGTGTCAGCATTTACACATTGGCAGCCCCAACTGGTCACAGACACAGATTTCCAATCCAAAACAGGATTATGAATCTGTAACCAAGGGAAACCCAGTACAATAATGTCATGCAGATTATGCAACACCAGAAATTTGCAACTCTCCTGATGATCTGGTTCAACCCTCATTATCACCTGAGTAGAAAATTTGGGTTTATTCTCCGCCAAAGGGGTAGAATCAATGCCCAGTAGGGGAATAGACTTCCGCAGGGGTATCATGGGAAAGCCACAACGTTTGGCAAAGTCAAAATCCATCAGGTTAATAGCTGCTCCTGAATCAACAAAAGCCTGAGCCGAAAATGTGGACATGGAGCAAATCAGGGTAACAGTCAACAGAAATTTAGTCTGAACACTACCCAAGACAACTGAGCGCGCAAAACGTCTTCTCCGCTTAGGACAGACGGAAATCGCATGAGAGGCGTCACCACAGTAGAAACATAACCCACTGCACTTTCGAAACTCATGACGCTGTGCCCCAGAAGTCACTCCATCACACTGCATGGGCTCAGGAGCTGACTCACAAGGCAACATCATCTCACGCATTCCTCTGCGCTCACGCAAACGTCTGTCAATTTGAATAGCCAAAGACATAAAATCATTGAGACCAGAGGGAACAGGGAATCCCACCATAACGTCCTTTACTTTCTCTGACATACCCTTCCGAAAAAGGGCTGCCAAAGCATCATCATTCCATTTGGTCAGGAATGCCCACTTTCGAAATTTCTGACCGTATGGTTCAGCGGCTTCACAGCCCTGACTTAATGCCAACAAGGTTTTTTCAGCTTGATCAGTGACATTAGGTTCATCGTACAACAACCCCAGAGCCTGAAAAAATACATCAACATCATTCAAAGCAGGATCCCCAGGTGTCAGGGAAAAAGCCCAATCCTGAGGGTCGCCGCGCAGGAGAGAGATGACAATTTGAACCTGCTGTGCTGCGTTCCCTGAGGACTTAGGCTTTAAGGCAAAAAACAACTTACAGTTATTTTTGAAATTCAGAAATTTAGCCCGATCCCCCAAAAACAAATCTGGCATGGGGATCCTAGGTTCCACAACTGGCAACCTAGCAAGATAGGTAGCAATACTTTGAACCTCAGTGGCAAGCTGCTCCACACGGCCAGACAACTGTGAAAACTCCATTGAGAGAAAAAAAAATCCTCCTCAGCACCCAGAGAGAAAGAGAAAAAAAAAAAGCAACAAACAGAAAAAAAATGAATAAATCTCTGACAACTCAGACAACTTTTTTCTTTCCAAACTATTTTTCCCCTTCTGTGAGTACCATATAATTTTAGTTTTGGGCCGGCCGGTGACACTGTTATGTTTCGGTAGCTGAGGAGAAATAGCAAAAACGGCAATACACCAGAGAGGCTGGAACCTATTGGATTGCAGTAACCTGAACTAACCACACAACTAGAGGTAGCCGTGGAGCGTTCCTACGTTGATCCTAGATGCCTCGTCACAGCCTGAGAGATAACTACACCTAAATGCAGAAAGATGAAAGCTATCTGCCCCGGAGCAGATCCCCAAAGAAAATAGTAAGTCCCCAAACATGTAATGGCGGTTAGACAAGAAGAAAGCTCGGACACAGACAGAAAATAGAATGAGCAAACGCTGGGGCCCAATCTATCTAGACAGAAAAGTACAGGAAAGAATTCTGACTGCAATCCAAAAAAAAACCCCTAAAAAATACCAACACTTCTTATTGCAAAAACACCTGAGATCACACGATATCATCCACCTAAATCAGATCTCTGGTGTAACAAAACCAAGCCGCAGCCACTGCAAAAACAGAAAAAAGCAAATGAACAAATAACAGCGGATACAGACTAACTGAGAGGAGCACAGGCCCCAGAAGGGGACCCGGCTGAACTCCAAAAGCGCAGAAAACCATGTAAAAAGCAAACACGAAAAGAAAAACAAAAATATCTTATCTGAAAGCAGCAGACGCAGGCAAAACTCCAGCAAACTTCCAAATGAACCAGGAACCACAATTGAGACAAGAACAATTGATCACCGGCAACCATCATGGGAGGGAACCTCCCTTATATCAGTCCAGTACGTGATCCCAGATTGCCATTCCTCGCTGGAAGGTTCAGTACTGTCTGTAACCACCAGAGGGAGCCTCTGCTCA
This sequence comes from Oophaga sylvatica, assembly GCA_033576555.1. Taxonomy (NCBI): domain Eukaryota; kingdom Metazoa; phylum Chordata; class Amphibia; order Anura; family Dendrobatidae; genus Oophaga; species Oophaga sylvatica. Next base: position 28,808 of record JARQOD010001647.1, read on the forward strand.
GAAACCATCTCCAGCACATTCACACATTCACAACAGTGACCCCTCCTCAAGGGGGGGTGCTGTTATGAATGTGCTGGAGATGGTTTCTGAGCAGAGGCTCCCTTTGGTGGTTGCAGACAGTACTGAACCTTACAGCTAGGAATGGCAATCTGGGATCACGGACTGGACTGATATAAGGGAGGTTCCCTCCCATGATGGTCACCGGTGGTCAATTGTTCTTGTCTCAATTGTGGTTCCTGGTTCATTTGGAAGTTTGCTTGAGTCTTGCCTGCACCTGCTGCTTTCAGATAAGATATTTTCTGCTTTTCTTTTTGTGCTTGTTTTTTGCATAGTTTTCTGCACTTTTGTGGAGGTCAGCCGGGTCCCCTTCTGGGGCCTGTGCTCTTCTCAATTTATCTGTAGCCACTGTTATTTGTTCATTTGCTTTTTCCTGTTTTTTCAGTGGCTGCGGCTTTGTTTTGTTACACCAGAGATCTGATTTAGGTGGTAGAGATCGTGTGATCTCAGGTTTTTTGGCAATCAGAAGTGCTGGTATTTTTTAGGGTTTTTGTTGGATTGCAGTCAGAATTCTTTCCTGTACTTTTCTGTCTAGACAGATTGGGCCCCAGCGTTTGCTCATTCTATTTTTCTGTCTGTGTCCGTGCTTCTTCTTGTCTAACCGCCATTACATGTTTGGGGGCTTCCTATTTTCTTTGGGGATCTGCTCCGGGGCAGATAGCTTTCATCTTTCTGCCTTTAGGTGTAGTTATCTCTCAGGCTGTGACGAGGCGTCTAGGATCAACGTAGGAACGCTCCACGGCTACCTCTAGTTGTGTGGTTAGTTCAGGTTACTGTAATAGAATAGGTTCCAGCCTTTCTTGTGTATTGCCGTTTTTGCTTTTTCTCCTCAGCTACCGAAACATAACAGTCACCAGCAAAGTACCCCCACACCATCACACCTCCTCCTCCATGCTTCACGGTGGGAACCAGGCATGTAGAGTCCATCCGTTCACCTTTTCTGCATCGCACAAAGACACGGTGGTTGGAACCAAAGATCTCAAATTTGGACTCATCAGACCAAAGCACAGATTTCCACTGGTCTAATGTCCATTCCTTGTGTTCTTTAGCCCAAACAAATCTCTTCTTCTTGCCTGTCCTTAGCAGTGGTTTCCTAGCAGCTATTTTACCTTGAAGGCCTGCTGCACAAAGTCTCCTCTTAACAGTTGTTGTAGAGATGTATCTGCTGCTAGAACTCTGTGTGGCATTGACCTGGTCTCTAATCTGAGCTGCTGTAAACCTGCGAATTCTGAGACTGGTGACTCGGATAAACTTATCCTCAGAAGCAGAGGTGACTCTTGGTCTTCCATTCCTGGGGCGGTCCTGTGAGCCAGTTTCTTTGTAACGCTTGATGGTTTTTGCAACTGCACTTGGGGACACTTTCAAAGTTTTCCCAATTTTTTGGACTGACTGACCTTCATTTCTTAAAGTAATGATGGCCACTCGTTTTTCTTCACTTAGCTGCTTTTTTCTTGCCATAATACAAATTCTAACAGTCTATTCAGTAGGACTATCAGCTGTGTATCCACCAGACTTCTGCACAACACAACTGATGGTCCCAACCCCATTTATAAGGCCAGAAATCCCACTTATTAAACCAGACAGGGCACATCTGTGAAGTGAAAATCATTCCCGGTGACTACCTCTTGAAGCTCATCAATAGAATACCAAGTGTGTGCAAAGCAGTCATCAAAGCAAAAGGTGGCTACTTTGAAGAACCTAGAATATAAGACATAATTTCAGTTGTTACACACTTTTTTGTTAAGTAAATTTTTCCACATGTGTTAATTCATAGTTTTGATGCCTTCAGTGTGAATTTACAGTTTTTATAGTCATGAAAATACAGAAAAATCTTTAAATGAAAAGGTGTGTTCAAACTTTTGGTCTGTACTGTATATATAAAGATTAACTACATAAAGTATACTTACATCATCACCAAGAGGCTTTGAAACATCATCCGTCTGGAATATCAGAGAAGCAAAACCAAGGCAGAGAACCCCTGGGAGTTTCAATACACTGCATGGGCGTCCCCAATTATGCAGGTATGAACACACCGTACATGTACAGGTACCCCAGTTTTTGCATCTGTCTTTGTCATGTTTCTCTGGTCTTATATAGTGATTTACACTATGTAGTAATTCAAGTTTCACCCAGCCCTTCAAGTGGCCAGCTTTCAAGGTCAGATGCAACTGAGATATCATGGAGTCATCAGATAAGGGGCCATAAACCCTTAGAATATAAAAGCCACAAGGATTTAGCTAAAACCACCACAGACAGAGGTTAAGTAAACCTTTAAGTTTTACAATCACAAATCACAAACATATGGAAACTTAAAGCTTTTACCAGAAGTGCAGCTATGTAATTGTCTGAATGCATTCTGTATATTGCAATATGGATTCAAAAGAGCTATTTGTATATTCGCACTACACTATTAACAGCAATCATATCTATATTCAGCTGTTCTTGAAAAACTTAAGCTTAACCCATAGACTACTATGTATAATCATGACAATGTTCTTGACCAGTATCTATAGGTAAGTAATGTTAAAACTAGCTGCTACTATGTATTCTGGAAATAAAAGAGAGAACTGCAAGAATGTGAAGATGTTCTAAAACCTAACTGTGACCATGCTCAATATCCCATAACTGTTCCGTTCTGCTGTGTAGTAAATATTGGAGACACCATAGATGATCACAGAGGGTTTCAACAAAGTAATTTAGAAATAATAAGATCATTTTTTTATTTTCCTGTTTATAATCCAATAAAGGAGGAACATGCAGTCTCACTTATAGGATTTATCGCTTCAAAAATTGATTAAGTCCTTAGCATCTACAAGCATTCAGCCATCAATGTTTTGTATTGAACTCTTACCAGTTCATGCAGCCAAAGTTATGGCTCTCAAAGAGATAAACATATAAAGTGGACAAAGAAATATTTGTAATGAAATGCTGAGCCTACATAATAGCATTGCTTGATCAAATTTATATGAAGTGTATTGTATCCAATGTGAGCAACCAGGCAACAAAAAAGGAGCTTTTCAAGTGCGCTCTTTAAGGTACATAAATGATATGAAGGAACGCGATGAGACCGGCCTATGCTGAGGACTGAACACGAGGAGGGGGACGTTAGTACCGGGCCGGTCGGCACTGGTGGAGTTCCTGTTCTAGTACCTGGGCAGACACCATAAGCTCCTCTTACTGGTGGACCAAGAAAGAAAGATACAACATGGATGCACAGCTTAGTGTGAACCCATCAGAGCCAGATGATCGTGATTATCACAGTCCACTGGGCTTGTTTGAGAAATTCATGGTGGAAATCCCTCCAGATGCTGCATCTTTTCCTGATCCTGATGAGATTCAGAATCTCCTTCAACATGGGAGTCGAAACATTCCATGGTCACCCCAAATTCTCAAGATGTCAGTGCATCCACCAGGGATAAAAGTGGCTTATTAGAGATAATGTGCTTGGTGATGAATGCAGGCTCTGCTGTCAGGAGTAGAGCAGAAGATGAATCTTGCATTATGTTGGGATCCTGGAATGTAAATTCCAAGAAGATGGAGATGCTGGATGAGTTAGAGACCTTCTGACCAGCCAGAATTGGACCTTCTATAATAGTACAGGATGTGTCCGATAATGAGGATGCTGTGATTTGCGGAGAAGACACATATGTTATAAAGGTAAAAAATCTGGTTCACTCTGAAAGGTCAACTGACAATCTGCTGGAATCTGTTCCTCCAACAAATTCAAAGGTGAAACTGGGAAAAAGAAAGTCCAAAAAGTAGACATTTGATATACAAAATCCACATGATTCTCTTATCCTGTGTTCAGCAAAGTCCCCTATAACTGTTTGCAGAAGCACAGTACAGGCATTGTATGAAGTCCTGATGAGAAGCTCGTTGCCTAGAAGACCTACCACCACTTCTATCTGACTTGGTTAAGGAGACAAAGAATCTTGAGTTGCATGAGTAAACATTGAAAAAACTGGCAGAAAATGTTGAAGAAGAAATATTTGGCTTGTATCATGATACTAGTATAAGATACAAAACTAAGTACCGAAGTCTTCTTTTCAATCTGAAGGACCCCAAAAATAAGGGTTTCTTTCAATGTGTGGTATTAGTTGAGATCACCCCACAACGTCTGGTTCTGATGAGTCCTGCAGAAATGGTCGCCAGGAGCTAACTGTTAGAATCTATTTAGTTTTGACCATCTGCCATCTTGTTGTGGTTTTCTGGCTGCTGGTCTTTTTCCCCTGGTGCTGGGCTTGTCTTTGGTCAGGTGATTGTATCACTCTTTATTACCCTTCACCTGCCTCCCAGTCCTTGATGGACATCAGTGTTAATCCGCTAGAGTTCTGACTTGGTGCTTTGATAACTTTTTGTATTTAACTTTGTGCAGTTCTGGGAACTCTAGTTCTGCTTGCTTAGTCATTTTGTTTTTCCTTTAGTTTCTGCAGCTTCCTCTATTTCCCTGTTAGGAGGTCACCTGTTTTTGTTCCCAGTCCCTAGATCTTTCAGGGATTCCCTTCCCCCCCATCTTTAGGTCTTCGCTTGAGTCTAGACTAGGATCGTCAGTGGGTCTATTCACAAGGAATAGGTCGCCGGCTCCATTGTAGGGATTGAGTCTAGTCATAGTGCAAGGTCAGCTTCTCCCTACTGTTCGTTTCCTGAGTTGCAGACCCGTAACAGTATGTCCAGCCAGCAAATATAAAAAAAAAGAGGATTTTTTTTCCTTTCCCGGATACCTTCAATATGAACAGCGTCCAAGAACTTGCTCAACACTTGCAAGGGTTAACTTTGTAAGTAGCCAGCCTGCAACAGCACGTGAGTAATTGTCCTGGAGTACGCTGTGAAGAGCCTAAGGTAGGATTACCTGAGTTTTTTTCTGGTAAACGGCAGGAATTTTTTACGTTTTAAAATGCATGTTTACTATATATTCGGCCTAGACCTGGATCCTCAGGGAGTGAATTACAGCGTGTGTGGATTATTATGTCTTTGTTGTGAAGTGAACCCCAAATCTGGGCATTTTCGTTACCACCTGGTGATCCTTGTTTGTAGTCAGTGGAAGCATTTTTTTACTGCTATGGGGTTGTTATATGATGATCCGGATAGGGTCACATCAGGTAAGGCAGAGCTCAGACGGCTTAAACAGGGTTCTGGTGATGCTGAGCGGTATTGCACCCTGTTCAGATGATGGTCCGCAGAGGTCCGGTGGAATGACCCAGCGCTCAAGAGTCAGTTTTTAGCAGGTTTGAATGAAAGGGTTAAAGATTTGCTCATTGCATATCCTGCACCTGCTACTTTGGAGACTGCTATGCAGCTAGCTATCTGTGTGGATAGAAGATTCAGAGACAGGCAGAATAAAGAGAAGGCTCTCGCAATGCTGGACCCAGTTTCTCAGGATTGCCCCGTCGACATCGGGGAACCTATGCAACTTGGGGCGATGTCCTCTTGTTCCCAGGAGAGGGAGAGGAGGTTCTCTGAGGGGTTATGCTTGTACTGTGGTAAGGCTGACCATTTTATTAAGCAATGCAAGGTTCTCATAAGGAAAGAAAGGAAAAAAAAGATCAGTAGGAGCAACACTACCGTTCGGATTTTTTTTACGGTCCGCAGGAGTTTTTTTTCTGGTAATTCCACCTCTCGTGGTCATTCCATTGATTTTCAGGTCATGGTGGTGTCACGGGGCAGTTGTAGAAATACAGGGGACGAGGAACCTTGACCCCTGAACTGTCCCTAAGGCTAAGGAAGGGCCCTGTCTCTCCTTAACTTGAGGGTACACTTGAAGGTAGTGAGGCCCAAGCCACCGACCTGTCCATGTCTCCTGTTTAGCCATGAGCTAAACCCACCAACCCCCTCCCCAGGAGGTGAGACAGGGGATAAAATGAATTACACCAAAGCAACAAAAAGGAAAGACAGACACCTAGGGGTTAAATAACTAAACAATAAACACTTATAAAGGATGGTGGAAGTGGTCACCACCTTCCCCTGACAAGTCAGCAGCAATGTAATTACACCAGCGGCAACCGGGGGAAAAGACTGACATTAACCCCCGATGGCCTGAATGGAAAAGGGTTTTAATATGCAAAGAAAGATCTGCCACAGATCCAAAAGTGGATCGTGACAGTACCCCCCTGTAATGAGGGGCCTCTGGACCCTCAACCCGCACCTCATATACAACCTATGGTGAGGACGCCTCAATCCACCAGGCCTCACTCTTGGGAATTGTCAGATTAAATAAACAACTCTTAGGGAGTGTAGCACCTGGGACGAACTCAATAGCGCAATCGTAATTTCTATGGGGTGGTAGAGATTGCGACTCAACTTCTGAAAAAAAATTCCTGAAATCCTGAATGGCTTTAGATAGCTCACTCTTCACAACAGCAGCAATGTGAACATTACAACATTCACCATAACACTCCTGACCTCAGTACCTTATAATACCAGACGACCAGTCCAGCAAAAGATTGTGCATCTTTAACCAGGGTAAACCCAGGATGACTGTAACATGCAGTTTATCAAGTACAAACAAGTCTATACATTCCTGATGTTCCATATTGACAATAAGTGGGAAACCAGTGACCTTTCGAGAAATGCACCCATGCTCCAGGGGAGTATTATCAATAGCCACAACAGGAAAAGGAGATGACAATGGTTCAGAATCAATTTTAATAATTGTCTAAAAATTGTTGATCAAACAAATTCAGTGCAGAACCACAATCCACCAGTTACAATCCACTTTTGGATCTGTGGCAGATCTCTCTTTGCATATTAAAACCTTTTTCCTTTCAGGCCATCGGGGGTTAATGTCAGTCTTTTCCCCCTGTGGGCGCTAGTGTAATTATATTGCTGCTGACTTGTCAGGGGAAGGTGGTGACCACTCCCACCATCCTTTATAAGGTCACCTGAGGCGTCAGCTAACTGTTGGTGATATTGCTACCTTTTGGAGACCAACCAAGCTCAAGTCAGGAGCTTGCAGAGTGCAGTGATACTTCTGCTGTTTCCCTGATTTGGTGCCTTTCTCTGCTGTTTGGTGCTTTGCAGCAGAGCAAGCTAAGTGTTTATTGTTTAGTTATTTAACCCCTAGGTGTCTGTCTTTCCTTTTTGTTGCTTTGGTGTAATTCACTTTATTCCCTGTCTCACCTCCTGGGGAGGGGTTTGGTAGGTTTAGCTCAGGGCTAAACAGGAGACAGGGACAGGTCGGTGGCTTTGGCCCCCTCTACCTTCAAGTGTACCCCCAAGTTAAGGAGAGACAGGGCCTTTCCTTAGCCTTAGGGGCAGTTCAGGGACCCAGGTTCCTCATCCCCTATATTTCTACAACTGCTGTTATGAATGTGCTAGAGATGGTTTCTGAGCAGAGGCTCCCTCTGGTGGTTACAGACAGTACTGAACCTTTCAGCGAGGAATGGCAATCTGGGATCACGGACTGGTCTGATATAAGGGAGGTTCCCTCCCATGATGGTCGCCGGTGATCAATTGTTCTTGTCTCAATTGTGGTTCCTGGTTCATTTGGAAGTTTGCTGAGTCTTGCCTGCATCTTCTGCTATCAGACAAGATATTTTCTGCTTTTATTTTTGTACTTGCTTTTTGCATTGTTCCTTCACTTCTGTGGAGGTCAGCCAGGTCCCCTCTGGGGGCTTATGCTCCTCTCAGTTCATCTGGAGCCACTGTTGTTTGTTCATTTGCTTTTTCCTGTTTTTTCAGTGGCTGCCGCTTAGTTTTGTTACACCAGAGATCTGATTTAGGTGGTAGAGATCGTGTGATCTCAGGTGTTTTTTCAATCAGAAGAGTTGGTATTTTTTAGGGTTTTTTGGATTGCAGTGAGTATCCTTTCCTGTACTTTTCTGTCTAGACAGATTGGGCCCCAGCGTTTGCTCATTCTATTTTCTGTCTGTGTCCGTGCTTCTTCTTGTCTAACCGCCATTACATGTTTGGGGGCTTCCTATTTTCTTTGGGGATCTGCTCCGGGGCAGATAGCTTTCATCTTTCTGCCTTTAGGTGTAGTTATCTCTCAGGCTGTGACGAGGCGTCTAGGATCAATGTAGGAACGCTCCACGGCTACCTCTAGTTGTGTGGTTAGTTCAGGTTACTGCAATCCAATAGGTTCCAGCCTCTCTGCTGTATTGCCGTTTTTGCTTATTCTCCTCAGCTACCAAAACAAAACAGTATCACCGGCCCAAACTGAAAATTATTTGGTACTCACAGAAGGGAAAAATAGTGTAGAAAAAAAAAGTTGTCAGTGTTGTCAGAGATTTTTTTTTCCCTGTTTGTTGCATTTTTTCCCCTCTTTTTCTCTGGGTGCTGAGGAGGATTTTTTTTCTCTCAATGGAGCTTGCACAGTTGTCTGGCCGTGTGGATCAGCTTGCCACTGAGGTTCGGAGTATTGCTACCTATCTTGCTGGGTTGCCGGTTGTGGAACCTAGGATTCCCATGCCAGATTTGTTTTTGGGGGATCGGGCTAAATTTCTGAATTTTAAAAATAACTAAGTTGTTTTTTGCCTTAAAACCTAAGTCCTCAGGGATCGCAGCACAGTAGGTTCAAATTGTCATCTCTCTCCTGCGCGGCGACCCTCAGGATTGGGCTTTTTTCCTGACACCTGGGGATCCTGTTTTGAATGATATTGATGTATTTTTTCTGGCTCTGGGGTTATTGTACGATGAACCTAATGTCACTGATCAAGCTGAAAAAACCTTGTTGGCATTAAATCAGGGTCTTGAAGACGCTGAGTTGTACTGTCAGAAATTCCGAAAGTGGGCAGTCCTGACCAAATGGAATGATGATGCTTTGGCAGCCCTTTTTCGGAAGGGGCTGTCAGAGAATGTAAAGGATGTTATGGTGGGATTCCCTGCTCCCTCTGGTCTCAATGATTCTATGTCATTGGCTATTCAAATTGACAGACGTTTGCGTGAGCGCAGAGGTATGCGTGAGATAGTGTTGCCTTGTGAGCCAGCTTCTGATCCCATGCAGTGTGATGGAGTGACTTCTGGGGCACAGCGTCATGAGTTTCGTAAGCGCAATGGGTTATGTTTCTACTGTGGTGACGCTTCCCATGCTATTTCAGTCTGCCCTAAGCGGGGAAGACGTTTTCCGCGCTCAGTTGTCTTGGGTAGTGTTCAGACTAAATTTCTGTTGACTGTTACCCTGATTTGCTCCCTGTCCACATTTTCTGCTCATGCTTTTGTTGATTCAGGAGCAGCTATTAACCTGATGGGTTTTGACTTTGCCAAACGTTGTGGGTTTCCCATGATACCCCTTCGGAAGTCTATTCCCCTACTGGGCATTGATTCTACCCCTTTGGCGGAGAGTAAATCCCAGTTTTCTACTCAGGTGATAATGAGGGTTGAACCAGATCATCAGGAGAGTTGCAAATTTCTGGTGCTGTATAATCTGCATGAAATTATTGTACTAGGTTTCCCTTGGTTAGTCTCATAATCCTGTTTTGATTGGAAATCTGTGTCTGTGACCAGTTGGGGCTGCCAATGTGTTAATGCCGACACTCCTGTTTTTTCTGCCTCTCCCCAGTCTCAGGATGTTCCTGACATTTTGACTGATTTTTCGGATGTATTTTGTGAAAGTAAATCTGCATCCTTGCCCCCTCACAGGAGCTACGATTTCGCTATTGAATTAATGCCTGGTGGTAAATTTCCTAAAGGTCACCTTTTTAACTTGTCTGTACCTGAACACGATGCTATATGATCTTATATCAAGGAGTTATTGGAGAAGGGTCATATCAGACCATCCTCTTCACCCTTGGGTGCCGGTTTTTTCTTTGTGGCCAAAAAGGTTGGTTCATTGAGGCCGTGTATTGATTATCGTCTCTTGAATAAGATCACTGTGAAGTATCAATATCCGTTACCCTTGATTTCTGATCTGTTTTCCAGGGTGAAAAGTGCTAGTTGGTTTACCAAGTTTGCCCTAGGGGGGCATATAACCTTATTCGCATTAAGCACGGGGATGAATGGAAGATGGCGTTTAATACCCCAGAGGGGCATTTTGAGTACCTACTGATGCCCTTTGGGCTCACTAATGCTCCTTCCGTCTTCCAATCCTTCATGAATGATATTTTCAGGGATTTTGTGGATAAATTTCTGATTGTTTATTTGGATGATATCTTGATTTTTTCCAATGACTGGGACTCTCATGTGAAACATGTTCGGACTGTGTTCCAGATTTTGAGAGAGAATGCACTGTATGTGAAGGGATCAAAGTGTCTTTTTGGCGTACAGAAGGTCTCATTTCTGGGATTCATTTTGTCTCCGTCTGTTATTGAAATGGACCCAGTCAAGGTTCAGGCCATCTGAGATTGGGTCCAACCTACTTCATTAAAGGCTCTTCAGAGATTTTTGGGTTTTGCCAATTTTTATCGTAAATTTATTGGTAATTTCTCCGGTATTGTTAAAACCATTGACTGATTTGACCAAAAAGGGTTCCGATGTGGTGAATTGGCCTCCTGAGGCAGTTTCTGCGTTTCAGGAACTTAAGAAGAGATTCACTTCTGCTCCTGTTCTACGGCAGCCTGATGTTTCTCTACCGTTTCAGGTGGAGGTTGATGCCTCTGAAATTGGGGCAGGTGCCGTTTTATCCCAAAGAGATCCAGAGACCTCTAAGAGTAACCCTTGTGCCTTTTTCTCTCGAAAATTTTCTCCAACTGAATGTAATTATGACGTGGTAATCGGAATTTATTGGCCATGAAGTGGGCCTTTGAAGAGTGGAGACATTGGCTGGAAGGAGCCAAACATCAAGTGGTGGTCCTCACGGACCATAAGAATCTGGCTTATCTCGAATCAGCCAAGCGAATTAATCCTAGACAGGTCAGGTGGGCCTTTTTTTTCACATGTTTTAATTTTGTGGTTTCTTTTCTTCCTGGCACTAAGAATGTTAAGGCGGATGCCCTCTCGAGGAGTTTCTTTGCGGACTCTCCTGAGTTATCTGATCCTACTGTTATTTTGAAAGAGGGTGTAGTTCTTTCCGCTATCTCGCCCAATTTGAGACTGGCTTTGGAAGGGTGTCAGGAGGATAAACCTGAGCGCTGCCCTATTGGGAAATTGTTTGTCCCAGACCAGTGGAAGAAGAGTGTGATGTCTCAGATTCATTGTTCCGCGTTGGCTGGTCATCCTGGGATTTTTGGTACCAGAGTTTTTTGGGGTACTTGGTCTCCAGTAGAGATGAGCGACTTTCCCTTTTTTAGGGTCGAGTCGGGTTTCTTGAAACTCGACTTTCTCAAAAGTCGGGTCGAACGAAATCGGCCAACTATCGGGAAAATCGTGAAACACGAAACCCTATGCAAGTCAATAGGGAAGCAAAGTCGCCATGGAGTGGAGGATAGTAAACACACCTACAGTGCCCATTTCAATGCCAACAACATAAATTCTTATTACTTAAGCTTGGCAACCTTAATTAACTTTATAATAATAGTTACGCATTGAAAACTGCGTGTTTATTGACAAAACTTGTGGGGGGGTAGGGCTGGCTCCCAGTTTTCGTATGCCCCGGGCCAAAGAGTGTCAGTGGGCCCCTTTAATGTAACGGGTCTGGTGGGTGGAACTACTGACGAGACAGGTCAGGTTGGTGGAACCACAAAGCTTTATTATACAAGAGAGTTTACTTGTAAGAGAGCGGGTGGCACCTGGGAAAAGGGCAGGGATTCACGGCAGGAGATATAGGTAGTTTCTGGACAGGCAGGTTTGTCACAGCAAGTGACCAAGGAAGTCTCTGGGCAGGCAGGTTGTAACGGTAAGTAACCGAGGCAGTCTCTGGACAGGCAGGTTGTCACGGCAAATGACCAAGGCAGTCTCTGGGGCAGGCAGGTTGTCACGGCAAGTGACCAGGAAGTCTCTGGGACAGGCAGGTTGTCACGGCAAGTGACCAGGCAGTCTCTGGACAGGCAGGTTGACATGGCAAGTGACCAGGCAGTCTCTGGAACAGGCAGGTTGTCACAGCAAGTGACCAGGCAGACTCTAGACAGGCAGGATGTCACAGCAAGTGACCAGGCAGACTCTAGACAGGCAGGTATATACGACCTGATATGGTGGAGCCTCCAGGTAGGCTGCAGTCGGATGGCAGATGATCGCTCCCAGGTGAGCAGGCAAGAGCCGGGGATCTCTGCAGATGATGTCCGAACTTCCGGATGGAGCTGCAGTCGGATGGCAGATGATCGCTCCCAGGTGAGCAGGCAAGAGCCGGGGATCTCTGCAGATGATGTCCGAACTTCCGGATGGAGCTGCAGTCGGATGGCAGATGATCGCTCCTAGGTGAGCAGGCAAGAGCCGGGATCTCTGCAGATGACGTCCGAACCTCTGGATGGAACTGCAGACGGATGGCAGACAGGCAAGCCGACAGGTAACAGGCAGGAAACTGGAATCAGGAGCTGATGGCTGAAACAGAGTTAGACTGCACAGGAACAACATTGCTCGGGCACCTACATTAAGGAGGAAGCCCTTAATATAGGGTGGAGTCCTCCAGCATTGGCTGGAGACTGATTTGGAAAATGCGCGCGGCTCCTTTAAGAGCGGGGGAGGGTGCGGGCGCGCGCCCTAAGGCCAGTAGCAGGGAAGGAGCGCGCGGGACCAGCAGGGCGGAAGGAGGGCGCCGAGGACAGGTGAGGAGAGCGACGTCCCTGTCTGGCAGCAGGCAGGGACGCGGGCGCTACAGTACCCCCCCCTCTAGGCCCCCCCCTCTTTAGGCCAGAAAGAAATTTAGCTAGGATAAGAGGGGCATGGATGTTCTCCCGAGGCTCCCAGGTTCTCTCCTCAGGACCAAACCCCTTCCAATCCACCAAAAAATAAGTCTTTCTTCCTACCCTTTTTGTGGCCAGAATGTTCTCTACCTCAAATTCATCATCAGCAGACACTGGAGCAGGAGGTGTACCTGTAGACTTAAAAAAAGAGTTAAGAACCACAGGTTTGAGGAGAGATACATGAAAAGAATTAGGAATTCTCAAATTGGCCGGGAGTTTCAATTTATAGGACACCGGATTGATCTGACTGATGATCTCAAAAGGACCGATGAACCGAGGACCTAACTTGTAGGACGGAATTTTGAGTCGAACATATTTGGACGAAAGCCAGACTTTGTCCCCAGGACGGAATTGAGGAGGATCCAGACGTTTTTTGTCAGCATGTCTTTTCATGCGCTCGGAAGACTGAATGAGTGCGGACCGGGTACTCTCCCAGATGGAGGAGAATTCTCTAACTAGAGATTCCGCAGCTGGATTGTCCACAGAGATGGAAACAGGGACAGGGATCCGAGGGTGCTGACCGAAGACTACAAAAAACGGAGACTTGGTGGAAGATTCGCTCTCATGATTATTGTAGGAGAATTCGGCCCAAGGCAGGAGCTCCACCCAGTCAGAATGGTGGGCATTAACGAAATGTCGAAGATAACTGGTCAAATTCTGATTTATTCGTTCAACTTGTCCATTGGACTGTGGGTGGTAAGCGGAGGAAAAATCCAGGGTGACGTCTAGCAACTTACAAGTGGCTCTCCAGAAACGTGAGGTGAACTGAACCCCACGATCCGACACAATGTGACGAGGCAGACCATGAAGACGGAAGATGTGGCGGATAAAGTCTTTAGCCAACTCGGGTGCAGACGGGAGACCTGGCAGAGGAATGAAGTGAGCCATCTTGGAAAAGCGGTCAGCGACCACCCAAATGACCGTACAACCGGCAGAGACGGGCAGATCTGTTATGAAGTCCATGGCTATATGCTGCCAGGGGGCAGCGGGTACAGGAAGCGGAAGAAGACGGCCGGTAGGCAGGTGTCTCGGAACTTTGTTGCGGGCACAGGAAACACAGGCAGAAACAAAGTCTATTACGTCTTTGTGCAGGGTAGGCCACCAATAATGCCGGGTAATGAGTTGGAGGGTCTTTCTTTGACCAGCGTGGCCAGCGAGTTTAGACGAGTGACCCCAATGTAGGATTCTCTTCCGATCGGTTTCTGGTACGAACGTCTTACCAGGAGGGAGACGATTTAGACTCACGGGAGCCACCTGCATCACTCTGGCGGGATCGATGATATGTTTAGGCTCATCTTCGAGATCCGACACCAGAAAGACCGAGACAAGGCATCCGCCTTGACGTTTTTGTCAGCTGGGCGAAAATGCAAAAGAAAATCGAAGCGGGCAAAAAACAAGGACCACCGGGCTTGACGAGGATTAAGTCTCTGTGCCTGCTGGAGGTATGCCAGATTTTTGTGGTCCGTGTAGATGATTACCGGATGAAGAGCCCCTTCGAGTAGGTAACGCCACTCCTCCAATGCCAACTTAATGGCCAATAGCTCTCGATCTCCTATGGAGTAGTTGCGCTCGGAGGAGGAGAAGAGTTTGGAGAAGAAACCGCAGGATACCATCCTCCCGGATGGCGATTTTTGGGTAAGAACCGCTCCGGCTCCAGCAGAGGAAGCGTCCACCTCCAGGAAGAACTGCTTGTTGCCATCCGGGCGATGCAGCACTGGAGCGGAAGAGAAGGCCTGTTTCAGAGAAAGGAAGGCCTCTTCTGCTTCGGGCGTCCACTGTTTGGGGTTAGCATCCTTGCGAGTGAGCGCTGAGATTGGAGCAGTCCTGGAAGAGAAGTGCGGTATGAAGAGACGGTAATAGTTGGCAAATCCCAGGAACCGCTGAATGGCCTTCAACCCCTCCGGTCGGGGCCACTTCTCGATGGCAGACAATTTCTCCGGATCCATTCGTAGGCCTGTCTGAGAAATGATGTAGCCCAGAAACGGAAGCGATGTCTGCTCAAAGAGGCACTTCTCATATTTGGCGAAGAGGTGATTCTGCCTGAGCCTGAGCAGAACCTGACGAACATCCCTCCGGTGAGACTGAAGATCCGGAGAGAAGACCAAGATGTCGTCAAGGTACACCACAACGCAGGAATAGAGGAGGTCCCGGAAGATGTCGTTGACCAACTCCTGAAAGACTGCTGGAGCATTACAGAGACCAAAGGGCATCACCAAGTACTCGTAGTGGCCGTCCCGGGTGTTGAATGCCGTCTTCCATTCATCTCCTCGACGGATACGAACCAGGTTGTATGCTCCACGAAGATCTAGTTTGGTGAAGACTCTAGCCCCTCTAAGACGATCAAACAGTTCTGGAATGAGCGGAAGAGGGTACTTATTCTTCACCGTGATCGAATTTAGGCCTCTGTAGTCAATACAGGGACGGAGAGATCCGTCTTTCTTTTTAACGAAGAAGAAACCTGCTCCCGCTGGGGAGGTAGATTTCCGGATGAATCCCTTTGCTAAGTTCTCCTCGATATATTCGGACATCGACCTGGTCTCAGCAGCAGACAACGGGTAAATACGCCCACGGGGAGGCGTAGTACCGGGCAACAGGTCAATCGGGCAATCATATGGTCTATGCGGGGGTAATGTCTCTGCTTCCTTTTTATTGAAGACATCAGCAAATGACCAATATGGAATCGGGAGTCCAGGTAGATTAGCAGGTGTAGGAGAAGAATAGACAGGATGAACAGGCACCAGACATGTTTTATGACAGTCCTGTCCCCAGCGAAGAACCTCTCCATTCTGCCAGTCGAGCACAGGTGCATGTTTTTGGAGCCAAGGCAGACCTAGTAAGAGAGCATGAGAGAGTCCAGGTAAAACATGAAACGAGATGCTCTCAGAATGCAACATTCCCACCTGCAGGGTTATGACTTCGGTGATAAGTCGGATGGGACGAGGTAGGAGGCCCCCATCCACAGCAGCAACAGATACAGGTTCAACAAGAGGTTTGGTGGGAATGTGATACTTCTCTACTAGAGCCTGTGACACGAGATTCCCAGCTGCTCCAGAATCAAGTTGGGCCATTTCGAAGTGGCGGTTCTTACCGATCAGAATTGAAACCGACAGCAGCAGGGATGAAGAGGATTTATTTTTGTCTAGATTGACCTCTCCGAGCGAACCTAGACACAGGCGTTTTCCCGACCTCTCCGGACAGGCTTGGATCCAGTGCTCCTTACTGCCGCAGTAGAAGCAACTTTTCTCGGCACGGCGTGAGTCCTGACGGGCTTTGACCATCTTGGTCTGGTCGACCTGCATAGGCTCAGCAGGGTGCACCTGAGGAGAAACGGAAGAGGTTATAGATCTCTGACACGAGGGTGCAAGATGGGAAAACTCTTTTTTACGGGTGATCTCTTTGGTTCGTTCCTGGAACCGTAGATCAATTCGATTGGCAAGATTTATTAAATCATCAAGCGAGGTTGGAATGTCCCGACCGGCAAGTTCGTCTTTAATACGGCCGGACAGACCCTCCCAGAAGACCGAAATTAGAGCTTCATTGTCCCAAGCTAGTTCTGAGGCTAAAGTCCGGAACCGTATGGCATATTGACCAACGGTGAAACTCTCCTGACGGAGACGCAGCAGAGATGATGCAGAGGAAGTCTTCCGTCCAGGTTCGTCGAATACCTTCCGGAAGGCCGAGAGAAACGCAGGCAGGTCAGACACCAGAGGATCCTCTCTCTCCCAGAGAGGGTTAAGCCAGGCCAGGGCCTCTCCAGTGAGATGGGACATGATGAAGGCAACTTTGGCCCGGTCAGAGTTAAACTGGTGTGCCAGGAGTTCAAAATGCAGGGTGCACAGATTAATGAAACCCCGAGCCAGAGCAGGATCGCCTCCAAACCTAGGAGGAGCTGACAGTCGGGGTCCGGGAATGGAAACCACGGAATTGGGAATCAGCGGGACTGACGGATTATGAGTCATGGCTCCAGCGATGGTTGCTATTGATGATTTCAGAGTGTCCAGACGGGATTTGACGTTCCGCAGGTGACCCAGGATGGCCTCCTGTTGAGACCTCTGGCGAGACAGCTCATGACACAGTTCCGGGAGTGAAGGGGTTTGGGTGCCACCGGGTTCCATGGCCCGAGCAAACTGTAACGGGTCTGGTGGGTGGAACTACTGACGAGACAGGTCAGGTTGGTGGAACCACAAAGCTTTATTATACAAGAGAGTTTACTTGTAAGAGAGCGGGTGGCACCTGGGAAAAGGGCAGGGATTCACGGCAGGAGATATAGGTAGTTTCTGGACAGGCAGGTTTGTCACAGCAAGTGACCAAGGAAGTCTCTGGGCAGGCAGGTTGTAACGGTAAGTAACCGAGGCAGTCTCTGGACAGGCAGGTTGTCACGGCAAATGACCAAGGCAGTCTCTGGGACAGGCAGGTTGTCACGGCAAGTGACCAGGAAGTCTCTGGGACAGGCAGGTTGTCACGGCAAGTGACCAGGCAGTCTCTGGACAGGCAGGTTGACATGGCAAGTGACCAGGCAGTCTCTGGAACAGGCAGGTTGTCACAGCAAGTGACCAGGCAGACTCTAGACAGGCAGGATGTCACAGCAAGTGACCAGGCAGACTCTAGACAGGCAGGTATATACGACCTGATATGGTGGAGCCTCCAGGTAGGCTGCAGTCGGATGGCAGATGATCGCTCCCAGGTGAGCAGGCAAGAGCCGGGGATCTCTGCAGATGATGTCCGAACTTCCGGATGGAGCTGCAGTCGGATGGCAGATGATCGCTCCCAGGTGAGCAGGCAAGAGCCGGGGATCTCTGCAGATGATGTCCGAACTTCCGGATGGAGCTGCAGTCGGATGGCAGATGATCGCTCCTAGGTGAGCAGGCAAGAGCCGGGGATCTCTGCAGATGACGTCCGAACCTCTGGATGGAACTGCAGACGGATGGCAGACAGGCAAGCCGACAGGTAACAGGCAGGAAACTGGAATCAGGAGCTGATGGCTGAAACAGAGTTAGACTGCACAGGAACAACATTGCTCGGGCACCTACATTAAGGAGGAAGCCCTTAATATAGGGTGGAGTCCTCCAGCATTGGCTGGAGACTGATTTGGAAAATGCGCGCGGCTCCTTTAAGAGCGGGGGAGGGTGCGGGCGCGCGCCCTAAGGCCAGTAGCAGGGAAGGAGCGCGCGGGACCAGCAGGGCGGAAGGAGGGCGCCGAGGACAGGTGAGGAGAGCGACGTCCCTGTCTGGCAGCAGGCAGGGACGCGGGCGCTACATTTAACACATACCACAATTCATCATGCTCCGATACGGCACAGAAATATAGGTATAGTACAATGAAAAATACTTCAGTTCTTACATGACGTGACTGATATCTATGTTAAAATCTACAATAGCTCAAAAACCGGACAGTATATTCCTCCATACAGTATTATGGCCACCACATAGTGCGCCATACAGAATAATGAGCCCCATATATTGCTCCATACATAATTGGTCCCATATAATGTTCCATACAGTATATGATGAGCTCCACATACTGCTCCAGTATATGATAGTCCCCATATAATGTGCCATAAAGTATTGGACGGTCCCCATAGAGTACAATGAGCCCCACATATTGCTCCATACAGTATATGATGGGCCCCATATATTGCTCCATCCAGAAATGGCTCCATATAATGCTCCATACAGAATAGGCCCCATATGTGCCCCATTTGATGCTCCATACCCTATATGATGCCCCATGGATAATACTCCAGTGCCTGATCTGCCCCATTTACAATGCTCCAGTATATGATGGGCCCCATGGATGATGATGCAGTGTCTTATGGGCCAAAATAATGCTTCATATATAATAGGCCCCATTTATAATGCTCCAGTGTATAATGGGCCCCGTAGATGCTGCTTCAGTGTCTGATCTGCACCATTTAGAATGCCCCAGTATATGATGGGCCCCATGGATGATGCTCCAGTGTCTGATCTGCCCCATTTAGAATGCTCCAGTATATGATGGGCCCCATGGATGATGCTCCAGTGTCTGATCTGCCCCATTTAGAATGCTCCAGTATATGATGGGCTCCATGGATGATGATCCAGTGTCTTATGGGCAAAAATCATGCTCCATATATATTGGGACCCATTATTAATGATCCATTGTATAATGGTCCCCGTAAATGCTCCCATGTCTGTTTTCCTCCTTTTAGAATGCTCCAGTATATGATGACGCCCATGGATGATGCTCCAGTGTCTTATGGGCCAAAATAATGGTCCATATATAATCGGCCCCATTTATAATGTTCCAGTGTATAATGGGCACCGTAGATGCTGCTCCAGTGTCTGATCTGCCCCATTTAGAATACTCCAGTATATGGTGGGCCCCATGGATGATGCTCCAGTGTCTTATGGGCCAAAATCATACTCCATATATAATGGGACTCATTATTAATGATCCATTGTATAATGGTCCCCGTAAATGCTGCTCCAGTGTCCTTTTTACCCCTTTTAGAATGCTCCAGTATATGATGGGCCCCATGGATGATGCTCCAGTGTATGATGGGCCAATATAATGCTCCATATATAATGGGCCTCATTTATAATGCTCCAGTGTATAATGGGCCCAGTAGATGCTGCTCCAGTGTGTGATCTGCCCCATTTAGAATGCTCCAGTATATTATGGGCCCCATGGATGATGCTTCAGTGTCTTGTGGGCCAAAATAATGCTCCATATATAATGGGTCCCATTTATAATGCTACAGTGTATAATACTCCCCATATATTGCTCCAAACATATAAAAAATGAAATACCTCTCCTCGCTGTGCACTGCTCTACTCTGGACTCCTCCGCGTCACCATCTTACAGCTCTCTCTGTTTAGGCAGAGGGCGTACAGACGTGACATCATTGCGCTCTCTAACCTGAATGTCATTGTCAGGAAACGCGGAAGACGTCACAGCGGTGGAGCTGTCATGGGTGCATCGCCACAAAGATCGTCGCGATTGCACATTCTGACTTCTCACAGCTGAGCTTCTGTTTCTTTGTTTTTTGGTAATGTGAGAGTTAATTTTTCCTAGCTCTTTGCTAAGGCTAGGTGCAGCCTCGCCCGGCTGCTTTTGATTATGTTCTAATTAGTTTCCTTTATATTTCTGCCAGTCTGGGTGTTAGAGGCCGGTGAAAGCATTCATGTAGTTCAGCAGTCTGGATCGGTTCTGAGAATATTTAAGCTAAGAGTTCATTAGTTGTTTTTACTCTTATAGCTTATAGTTTATCTCTGAGACCTTAGGTGTTCCTACTGTGTGTGAGTGTTGTATGTAAGACTTTATTTACTTTATTCCTTCTCTTTCTTGTATGTCTTTCTGTTCATTATCCGTTACCTGTTCATTCCCTTTGGTGGTATTCAGGGTCCTTCTTAGGACTAGATTACAGTTGGCAGGGATTGATAGGAGACAGGGTTTACGCTGGTGGCCTGGACCTCTGTACCTTTAACAGTACCTCCAGGTTGAGGGATTAGTTAGGACCCCAGTTTAGGGTCAGCTTAGACCCCGGTCACCCTCTAGCCGGAGACAGCGTATAACGGATTCCGTTTTGACCCACTGGACATTCTATCAGGTAAATCCATGTTATAATATATCTATGCGCATGTTATATAGTATGTTGCCCTTTTGATATAGATTACTGACATCTCATATATATATCTGCTATACAGCGTGACATTTTCACCGGCCTAAAAAGATTCTCCCCAGCTGTCATGGATCCAGTAGCCCAGCTGGCCCGACAGTTGCAGGGTTGTCCATGGAATTTGCAGACATTAAGTCCAAGGTTTTGTCCCTCCCAGAGCAAACCAGATCTGAACCTAAGGTTGCTCTCCCGGACAGGTTCACTGGTGGGCGGGACAAATTTTTTACTTTCCGGGAGGCATGTAAATTGTACTTTCGGCTGCGGCCTCGGTCATCTGGGAGTGAAGAGCAGAGGGTGGGAATTGTTATCTCGCTCTTACAAGGGACCCTCAATCTTGGGCGTTCTCTATTCCTCCAGGCTCCCCAGATCTCCAGTCAGTGGATCGATTTTTTACTGCCCTGGGTCTGGTATATGATGATCCGGATCGAGTTTCCCTTGCTGAAACAAAGTTACGTAAAATACGGCAGGGAAATCGTCCAGCGGAGGAATATTCTTCTGAGTTCCGTAGATGGGCAACAGATACTCAGTGGAATGACCCAGCTCTTAGGAGCCAGTTTTGTCAAGGGTTGTCTGACAAATTAAAAGATGTGTTGGCTCAGTATGATTCTCCTCCATCACTGGAGGCTGCTATGGCCCTTGCTATTCGCATTGATAGACGACTTCGGGGAAGACGCGAGGTAACTCCGCCCCCCATGATGACTCCACCTACTACTAAAGTCCCTTATACTGAGGTTCCCCTGGTCTGTTCTGAGGAACCCATGCAGTTGGGAGGGACATCATTTTGTAGGAGGGAATCGGCGGTGCGCCGCAAGGCTAGAAGGTGTTTCTTTTGCGGGAGAGAGGGACATTTTGTTGGGGGTTGTCCATCCCGGACCTCTTTGACCCAAGGAGTTAACCTGGGAGTCTGTATTTCGTCCCCAAATCCCTCTCAGTTTATCGTGCCTGCGGAGGTGGTGATTGGTACTAGAACTGAGAGGATTTCTGTTTTTCTTGATAGTGGGTCCGGGGCTAATCTTGTGGACGCTCGGTTTGCCCAGGTGCATGGTATGCAACTGAGTGTATTGGCCAAACCGGTCCCTATACTCTCTATTGATTCTAGACCTCTTGGTCAAGGTAGCTTGGTTCAAGCTGTTCATAACATAGATCTTCGAGTAGGGGTAATGCATAAAGAGCAATTGTCTTGTTATGTGTTGGAGGGTCTACCTACTCCTATTGTGTTGGGACTTCCTTGGTTGGCTAAACATAACCCAGTGATTGATTGGCAATCCAGAAAGATAAGCCAGTGGGGTGAATTTTGCAAGAATAACTGCATGAGCACGGTCATCGGTGCAGTTGTGCCTAGGACTTTGCCTCCTTTTCTGGAGGACTTTGGGGAGATGTTCTCAGAGAAGGGGTGTAAAGAGTTACCTCCTCATCGCGCATATGACTGCTCAATAAAGTTGCTTCCTGATGCCTTATCTCGTACTTTCCCAGGGACCGGGAGGATGGATGATCCGGTTCCTATTCCTCAGGAGGGAGTTGTGGTGTCAGCTGTATGCTCTGAGCTTGAGGGGGAGGTATTGGGGGCTCAGGGGGACGCCCCTGTGGGACTTCCAGGGAGACTGATAGTTCCAGATCAGTTAAGACTGAAGGTTACGGAGAACCGTTACAAACGGATGGCTGATAGGGGGAGAGTTTCTGGTCGAGATCTGAAGGTGAATGATCTGGTGTGGTTGTCTACCAGGAATATTAAACTTAAAGTTCCCTCCTGGAGGTTGGGTCCCAGATTCATCGGGCCGTACAGGATCAGTTCCATAATTAATCCTGTGGCATTTCGTCTGGACCTCCCTCCTACGTTTAAAATTCATAATGTGTTTCACAAGTCATTACTTAAAAAGTATGTGGCACCAGTCATACCGTCACCTCTACCTCCTCCTTCAGTGGTGGTCAATGATAACGTGGACGGACCTTTCACACAACTCACCCGGACAGACCTGGTCATGAGGGTCCGGAGGCCCCTCGTAGAAGGGGGGGTACTGTCATGGGTGCATCGCCACAAAGATCGTCGCGATTGCACATTCTGACTTCTCACAGCTGAGCTTCTGTTTCTTTGTTTTTTGGTAATGTGAGAGTTAATTTTTCCTAGCTCTTTGCTAAGGCTAGGTGCAGCCTCGCCCGGCTGCTTTTGATTATGTTCTAATTAGTTTCCTTTATATTTCTGCCAGTCTGGGTGTTAGAGGCCGGTGAAAGCATTCATGTAGTTCAGCAGTCTGGATCGGTTCTGAGAATATTTAAGCTAAGAGTTCATTAGTTGTTTTTACTCTTATAGCTTATAGTTTATCTCTGAGACCTTAGGTGTTCCTACTGTGTGTGAGTGTTGTATGTAAGACTTTATTTACTTTATTCCTTCTCTTTCTTGTATGTCTTTCTGTTCATTATCCGTTACCTGTTCATTCCCTTTGGTGGTATTCAGGGTCCTTCTTAGGACTAGATTACAGTTGGCAGGGATTGATAGGAGACAGGGTTTACGCTGGTGGCCTGGACCTCTGTACCTTTAACAGTACCTCCAGGTTGAGGGATTAGTTAGGACCCCAGTTTAGGGTCAGCTTAGACCCCGGTCACCCTCTAGCCGGAGACAGCGTATAACGGATTCCGTTTTGACCCACTGGACATTCTATCAGGTAAATCCATGTTATAATATATCTATGCGCATGTTATATAGTATGTTGCCCTTTTGATATAGATTACTGACATCTCATATATATATCTGCTATACAGCGTGACAGGAGCATGGAGAGAAAAGTATTGCAAGTGCTGGGGCCCTGAGCAAGCAGGAGGAGCTGACTCGTGGGCGACGGCACTGGCACAGGGCGCCTCATTGTACGCCGGTGTGTCTGACGGTGAGTGGGCCCTCCCACCATCAGAGACACTTGGTTGTACTATGAGGGGCCCTGTGCCAGTGCCGTCGCCCACGAGTCGGCCCCCCCACCTGCTCAGGGAACCTGCACTTGCCCGGGTGCGCCAGGTGCTGACTCCGGCCCTGGGGGGGGATTTATATGTTTTGTAGTCCATCCACGCTTGCAAGTGCATGTTCATTAAATGTCTAAGCATGCAACTGGTATTCAAATTTATGATATTTTTCCCTCGGCTAAAGGTCCTTCCGCACTTCTTACAGATAACCTTTGCCTCATCAATAGGATTTTGGTCAAAAAAGTGCCACACTGGACTCTTCCTACTATGGTATAAATTTTCAGGGAATTCACGCTGTGCTAATTTGACCGTTTGGCCAAGCTGTCCTGCAACTCTTTTTGTTTTTTTAACACATTTTTGTACTGCTACTGGCCTGCCAGATAAACGCTGCTGCGATGTCGATGCCTGCTGTGGATCCTTCTCCTCTTCTTAGCTATTGCCAGCATCACCCTCTTCCCCAAATGGATGCCAATCCGGGTCAACAACTGGGTCATCCATCACCTCCTCTTCAATTTCATCTGCAACTTCCTCTGTGTCACCGTGTAAGGTGGTATAGTATGCAGGAACGGGCACCTGAGTTTCATCAGGGTCATATTCTGGCTCAGTAGACTACGAGGGAAATGTAGTGCTCTGGGTAAATGTACCAGCAGAATCATCTAGCAGTGGCTGTGCATCAGTGCACTCCATGTCAGATTCATGTTGGACTGGGGAATTCAGGATTTGACTTGATAACCAAGGAATGGTATGTGAAAAGAGCTCCATGGAGTAATCTGAAGTGTGGGCTGCCGCATCCTTCACTTTTGGTGGAGGTGAAGCACACAAGGAAAGATGTTGTTCCTGACCAGGAGCCTGTACTGACGACTCAGTGCTTGCTTTTTTTGAAACTTCAGAAGAGGAAGCGATAGAGCTGGAGGCTGTTTCTGCAATGTAAGCCAAAACCTGTTCCTGATGCTCCGGCTTTAAAAGCAGTTAACCTACTCCCAGTAAAGGGAGCCTTCCAGACCTTCTTGAGTCAGACGATGACGCCGGCTCAACACCTCCTGCCTTAGGTGCTATTTTGCTTATGGCACTTCCAGCAGATGCACCACCACCACCATCAGTACTAGCTGGCCCCCCACGACCAGATCCGCGGCCTCTTCCACCATACTTCCTCATTTTTGTGAAAATGTACCCAAAATACCAGCAGATATATGTTACTGTATCAGAAGCGTACAGCTGTATACAGTCTAGGGATAATTGTAAATCTCCGTATATATTTCAGGAGGCAGACACAGACGCTCTCAGGCTCAGTATGGATTACACCAGAATATAACAAGTAGAAAAAGGGTAATGTTTTAGAAGCGTACAGCTGTATACAGTGTTGGGGTAATTGTAAATCTCCGTATATTTTTCCGAAGTAACAGACAGACTCTCACAGGCTCAGTGTGGATCACACCAGAATATAATAAGAAGAAAAGGGGTCCTGTATCAGCAGATACCAGGGATATATAGTATAGTGAAAATATTCTAAATGTCCATATATATTTCAGGTGGCAGACACTAACGCTCTCAGGCTCAGTATGGATTACACAAGAATATAATAAGAAGAAAAAGGGATACTGTATCAGCAGATACCAGGGATATATAGTATAGTGAAAATATTATAAATCTCTGTATATATTTCAGAAGGCTTACACGCTCACAGGCTCAGTATGGATTACACAAGAATATAATAAGAAGAAAAAGGGGTACTGTATCACCAGATACAAAGTATATATAGTATAGTGAAAATATTGTAAATCTCCCTATATATATTTCAGGAGGCAGACAAAGACGCTCACAGGCTCAGTATGGATTAGAGAAGAATATAAAAAGCAGATCCGCAAGAAATAATCACTCATGTGGACCAATGTTCCAGGTGTCAATGATGCACTTAGAGTGGTGGGTGGAGAAGGACTTTCAGGCAAAAAGGGTACTGTATTCCAAGCGTACAGCTGTATACAGTCTAGGGGTCATTGTAAATCTCTGTATATATTTCCGGAGTAACAGAGAGACTCTCACAGGCTCAGTATGGATGACACAAGAATATAATAAGAAGAAAAAGGGGTACTGTATCAGCAGATACCAGGTATATATAGTATAGTCAAAATATTCTAAATCTCCGTATATATTTCAGGAGGCAAACACTGACACTCTCAGGCTCAGTATGGATTACACAATAATACAGTCCCTGACAGAAGTTATGTCGCATATCCATGTTATGTAAATCAAAGCTTATAACCTGAAGTTAAATTCATCCATTGGTTTTATAAATTAGCTGAAACCCTCCCAAATTTGGTTTAGGTTAAGAAAATAAATTGGCATCAATGCTGAAATATTGATCATTTAATGAATACAGAATGGTCAGGTTTTGGCAAGACAAAAGTTTTGTCACCTGGTCCTATAATGCACCCAATCCTAGTTTACATCCTCACCAGTGCTCAGTAAATGAACGGTTAATTAGTGGGTGTGTATAAAAAGAAACCCAGCACCCCAGACCTTCACTTGAACTGCAACTTGAGCTCTGACAACATGCCAAAAATCCACCCTGCGACCAAATCCTTGATTATCTAGAGGCTGAAGACCAGATCCACTGCAGAGGTGGCTGGCACATTTGGTGTGTCTCAGCGTCAAGTACAAAGAATTAAAAAAAGATTTGAAGAGACTGGAGATGGGTTTGACAAGCCCAGGTCCGGCAGACCCCACAAGACAACTGCTCAGGAGGAACATTTGTTTGTTAGAAAATCCAAAGCAAGCCCCTCTTCCACTGCAGCAGAGCTCCAATAGGCCTGGTCACCTCAAGTCCCTGTGTCAACTAGAACAGTTTGTAGGATTCTGTCTTGAAATGGCCTCCATGGTCGATTCAGTGCCCAGAAGCCAGCACTAAACAAAAGGTAATAAAAAACCATGTGGCATTTGCAAAGTCCCACAGCCTGTTAAACAGATGGACGCTGGAAAAGTGGCAGAAGGTGGATTTCTCTGATGAATCTTCAGTAGAATTACACCACAGCCACCGCAAATACTGCAGGAGACCTACTGGAGCCTATATGGATCCAAAATACACCCAGAAAACAGTTAAATTTGGTGGTGGAATGATCATGGTCTGGGGTTAAATTCAGTATGGGGTGTGCGAAACATTTGCAAGGTGGAAGGCAATATCAATAGCCTAAAATATCAAGAAGTATTAGCTACCTCTTACATTCCAAATCACAAAAGGGTCAAATTCTGCAGCAAGATGGTGCTCCATCACATACATACATCTCTAGAACAAAGTTCCTCCAGGCAAAAAAGATCAAGGTGCTCAATGACTGGCCAGCCCAGTCACCAGACATGAACATCATTGAGCATGTTTGGGGTAGGATGAAAGAGGAAGCTTGGAAGACAAAACCAAGGAATCTAGATGAACTCTGGGAGGCATGTAAGACTGCATTCTTTGCTATTCCTGATGACTTCACTAATAAATTGTATGAATCATTGTTGAACCGCATAGATGCAGTCCTTCAAGCTCATGGAAGTCACACAAAATATTAAATATGACTCTAACAACTTAATTCACCAATATTATGCAACATATATTTGTATTTTAAGATAATTATTTGTTTGAATATCAGAGAACTTTCTGTGGGCGACAAAACTTTTGTCTTGCCAAAATCTGACCATTCTATGTTCATTAAATGATCAATATTTCAGCATTGATGCCAATTTATTTTCTTAACCTAAACCAAATTTGGGAGGGTTTCAGCTTTCAAAAGAGTAATTTATAAAACCAATGGATGAATTTAACATCATGTTATAAGCTTTGATTTTCATAACACGGATAAGCGACATAACTTCTGTCAGGGACTGTATAAAAAGATGAAAAAGGGGTACTGTATCAGTAAACTGAAAATATTCTAAATCTCTGTATATATTTCAGAAGGCAGACACTGAAGCTCACAGGCTCAGTATGGATTACACAAGAATATAATAAGAAGAAAAAGGGGAACTGTATCACCAGATACAAGGTATATATAGTATAGTCAAAATATTCTAAATCTCCGTATATATTTCAGGAAGCAGAAAAAGAAGCTCACAGGCAGGGAGCCTAAGGAGTGTGCAGAAGAAGCTCAACGCAAACGCGCGTCAGGGGTGCCACGGTAATACTGGAGGTAAATATGATTCAACACGCAGTTGTTATTTTGTACTCTGTTCCTCCCAGCACATTTGCATTTCTTTAACAATACACATTAGATGCATATGGAGGAATTGTAGTCAATACACACAGGTTTTTTCTGACCCTTAATTATGCATACTATCTACAAGTGATGTTATTAGCCGGATATATTTGAAAGCTGAGGTTCAGTCTCATTGTTTGCACTGTTAGTATTTATTTACAATTCATTTGCATGTCATTTATAAGTGTTAGCTTGATATATTTGGAAGTTGGTTTCAGCCCCTTTTTTGTGCACTGTTAACACTTTACTTGTACAAGGCTTATCTGTATGCATATAATGAATTTATCTTTGTGGTGATCCAATTATCCATGTATTTATATTTATTTTGAAGCTGGTTCACGGCTCATAGTTGCACTAGGCACTTTATAAGCAATATATTATGAACTTATCTTTATGATGATATAATTATTCACTCACTTATAATAATTTTGAAGCTGTTTGTGGCTCATAGTTGCACTGTCGGCACTTTATAGGCATTATTTTTGTAGTGAATTAATTGTATCTTCACAAATTATATTTTTGATAATTCTGTATTTATGATTAAATTAGAAGTTATTTTTTGGGCTCTATGTTCCACCATTTTTCATTTTGTAACTTTTGCAAGGATTTGTTTATATTTTTATGGGTCAGTAATTATCCGACGGCACTGGCACAGGGCGCCTCATTGTACGCCGGTGTGTCTGACGGTGAGTGGGCCCTCCCACCGTCAGAGACACTTGGTTGTACTATGAGGGGCCCTGTGCCAGTGCCGTCGCCCACGAGTCGGCCCCTTCACCTGCTCAGGGAACCGACACTTGCCCGGTGCGCCAGGTGTAGACGGCGGCCCTGGGGGGGGGATTTGTAGGGTTTGTATTCCATCCACGCTTGCAAGTGCATGTTCATTAAATGTCTAAGCATGCAACTGGTATTCAAATTTATGATAAATTTCCCTCGGCTAAATTTCCTTCCGCACTTCTTACAGATAACCTATGCCTCATCAATAGGATTTTTGTCGAAAAAATGCCACACTGGACTCTTCCTACTATGGTATACATTTTCAGGGCTTGCACGCTGTACTATTTTGACCCTCTGGCCAAGTTGTCCTGCAACTATTTTTGTTTTTTAAAATGTTTTTGTACTGCTACTGGCCTGCCAGATAACCGCTGCTGCGATGTCGATACCTGCTGCGGATCCTTCTACTCTTCTGAGCTATTGCCAGCGGCACCCTCTTCCCCCAATGGATGCCAATCCGGGTCAACAACTGGGTCATCCATCACCTCTTCAATTTCATCTGCACCTTCCTCTGTGTCACCGTGTAAGGTGGCATAGTATGCAGGAAGGGGCACCTGAATTTCATCGGGGTCATATTTTGGCTCAGTAGACTGTGAGGGAAATATAGTGCTCAGGGTGAATGTACCAGCAGAATCATCTAGCAGTGGCTGTGCATCAGTGCACTCCATGTCAGATTCATGTTGGACTGGGGAATTCAGGAATTGACTTGATAATCCAGGCATGGTATGTGAAAAGAGCTCCATGGAGTAATCTGAAGTGTGGCCTTCCGCATTCTTCACTTTTGGTGGGGGTGAGGGACACAAGGAAAGGTGTTGTTCCTGACCAGGAGCCTGCACTGACGACTCAGTGATTGCATTTTTTGAAACTTCAGAAGAGGAGGAGATAGAGTTGGAGGCTGTTTCGGCAATGTAAGCCAAAACCTGTTCCTGATGCTCCGCCTTTAAAAGCAGTTTACCTACTCCCAGTAAAGGGAGCCTTCCAGGCCTTCTTGAGCCAGACGATAATGCCGGCTCAGCACCTCCTGCCTTAGGTGCTATTTTGCTTATGGCACTTCCAGCAGATGCACCACCACCATCAGTACCAGCTGGCCCCACACGACCACGTCCGCGGCCTCTTCCACCATACTTCCTCTTTTTTGTGAAAATGTACCCAAAATACCAGCAGATATATGTTACTGTATCAGAAGCGTACAGCTGTATACAGTCTAGGGATAATTGTAAATCTCCGTATATATTTCAGGAGGCAGGCAAAGACGCTCTCAGGCGCAATATGGATTACACAATAATATAAAAAGAAGAAAAAGGGGTAATGTATAAGTAGATACCAGGTATGTATCGTAGACTGAAAATATTCTAAATCTCCGTATATATTTCAGGAGGCAGACAATGACGCTCACAGGCTCAGTATGGATCACACCAGAATATAATAAGAAGAAAAAGGGGTACTGTATCACCAGATACAAGGTAGTATAGTTAAAATATTCTAAATCTCTGTATATATTTCAGGAGGCAGACACTGACGCTCTCAGGTTCAGTATGGATTACACAATAATATAAAAAGAAGAAAAAGGGGTACTGTATCAGCAGATACCAGGTATATATAGTAGATTGAAAATATTCCAAATCTCCTTATATTTTTCAGGAGGCAGACACTGAAGCTCACAGGCTCAGTATGGATTGCACAAGAACATAATAATAAGAAAAATGGTAATGTATCAGAAGCGTCCAGCTGTATACTGTGTTTGGGAACTTGTAAATCTCCGTATATTTAGCCAGAGTCAGAAACTGGCTCTCACAGACTCAGTATTGATCACACCAGAATATAAAAAGTAGAAAAAGGGTAAAGTATTACAAGCGGACAGCTGTATACAGGGTTGGGGAAATTCAAAATCTATGTATAATTTGCCAGAGTCAGACACTGGCTCTCACATGCTCAGTATTGATCACACCATAATATAATAAGTAGAAAAAGGGTAATGTATTACAAGTGGACAGCTGTATACAGGGTTGGGGAAATTGTAAATCTCCGTATATTTTGCCAGAGTCAGACACAGGCTCAGTATGGATCACACCAGAATAAAAACTTCGGGGGGGGGGGGTGGACAGCCCAGATAGGGAGGTGTGTTGTGAATGGACTTGAAATGAGTTCTGAGCAGAGACTCCCTCTGGTGGTTACAAGCGGTACTGGACTGTCCAGTGAAGATTGTGAGGATTGGGAATCAGGTGTTACTGACTGGTCTTATTTAAGGGAGTCACCTTCCCATCAGGGTTGCCGGTGATCAATTGTTGTGGTCTCAATC
Source organism: Oophaga sylvatica (assembly GCA_033576555.1). Lineage (NCBI taxonomy): Eukaryota > Metazoa > Chordata > Amphibia > Anura > Dendrobatidae > Oophaga > Oophaga sylvatica. The sequence continues at coordinate 59,484 of JARQOD010001647.1, forward strand.
CTTGATTCCTGTTTCCTTTGTAGCCTGCTGTGTCGTGTCTGCATCTCCTGCTTACAGATAAGACATTTTCTTCTTTTTGTTTTTTGTGCTTGATTTTTGCATTTTGTCCTGCACTTCTGTGGGGGCCTTCAAGGTCCCCTCCGGGGGCTTTTGCCCTCTCAGTTTAGTTCAGCCACTAATGTTTTGTACATTTGCTTTTTCCAGTTTTTTCAGTGGCTGCTGTTTTGATTTTGTTACACCAGAGAACTAATTTAGGTGGTAGAGGTCGTGTGATCTCAGGTGTTTTTGAAATTAGTAGAGTTGGTGCTTTTCAGGGTTTTTTGGGATTGCAGTAAGTGCCCTTCCTATCCTTTTCTATTTAGATAGTTTGGGCCCCATCGTTTGCTCATACTATTTTCTGTCTGTGTCAGTATTTCTTCTTGTCTAACCGCCATTACATGTTTGGGGCTTTCTATGTTCTTTGGGGATCTGCTCCGGGGCAGATAGCTTTCCTCTTTCTATCTTTAGGTGTAGTTAGTTTCTCAGGCTGTGACGAGGCGTCTAGGACCAACGTAGGAAGCTCCACGGCTGCCTCTAGTTGTGGTGGTTAGTCAGGGTACTGCAATCTCATAGTTTCCAACTGCTCTGGTGTATTGCCTTTTTTACCTGCACTCCTCAGCTACCAAATCATAACAGTATCACCGGCCCAAAACTGAAATTTATATGGTACTCACAGAAGGGAAAAATATTGTGAAAGAAAAAAAAAAGGTTGTCAGAGTTGTCAGAGATATTTTTCTGTTTGTTACATTTTTTTTTTCCCTCTGTATCTCTGGGTGCTGGGGAGGATTTTTTTTTTCTCTCTCTCAATGGAGTTTGCACAGTTGTCTGGCCGTGTGGATCAGCTTGCCACTGAGGTTCGGAGTATTGCTACCTATCTTGCTAGGTTGCCTGTTGTGGAACCTAGGATTCCCATGCCAGATTTATTTTTGGGGGATCGAGCCAAGTTTCTGAATTTCAAAAATAATTGTAAATTGTTTTTTGCCTTAAAATCTAAGTCCTCAGGGAACGCAGCGCAGCAGGTTCAAATTGTCAACTCTCTCCTGCGCGGCGATCCTCAGGATTGGGCTTTTTCCCTGACACCTGGGGATCCTGTTTTGAGTGATGTTGATGCATTTTTTCAGGCCTTGGGGTTATTGTACGATGAGCCTAATGTCACTGATCAAGCTGAAAAAGCCTTGTTGGCATTAAATCAGGGGCTTGATGACGCTGAGTTATACTGTCAGAGATTCCGCAGGTGGGCAGTCCTGACCAAATGGAATGACGACGCTTTGACAGCCCTTTTTCGGAAGGGTCTGTCAGATAATGTAAAGGATGTTATGGTGGGATTCCCTGTCCCCTCTGGTCTCAATGATTCTATGTCATTAGCAATTCAAATTGACAGACGTTTGCGTGAGCGGAGAAGTATGCGTGGAATAGTGTTGCCTTGTGAACCTGCTTCTGAACCCATGCAGTGTGATAGAGTGGTTTCTGGGGCACAGCGTCATGAGTTTCGAAAGCGCAATGGGTTATGTTTCTACTGTGGTGATGCCTCTCATGCTATTTCAGTCTGCCCTAAGCGGGGAAGACGTTTTGCACGCTCAGTTGTCTTGGGTAGTGTTCAGACTAAGTTTTTATTAACTGTTACTCTGATATGCTCTCTGTCCTCATTTTCTGCTCAGGCTTTCGTTGATTCGGGAGCAGCTATTAACCTGATGGATTTTGATTTTGCTAAACGTTGCGGGTTTCCCTTGGTACCCCTACAGAAGTCTATTCCCCTACTGGGGATCGATTCTACCCCTTTGGCTGAGAATAAACCGCAGTTCTCTACTCAGGTGATAATGAGGGTTGAACCTGATCATCAGGAGAGCTGCAAATTTTTGGTTCTGTATAATCTACATGACATTATCGTGCTGGGTTTCCCTTGGTTACAGTCTCATAATCCTGTTTTGGATTGGAAATCTGTGTCTGTAACCAGTTGGGGCTGCCAATGTGTTAATACCAACACTCCTGTTTTTTCTGCCTCCCCCCAGGCTCAGGATGTTCCTGACTTTTTGATTGATTTTTCTGATGTGTTTAGCGAAAGTAAATCTGAATCTTTGCCTCCCCATAGGAGCTATGACTGCGCTATTAAATTAGTGCCTGGTAGTAAATTCCCTAAAGGTCGCCTTTTTAACTTGTCTGTACCTGAACATGACGCTATGCGGTCTTATATCAAGGAGTCATTGGAGAAGGGTCATATCAGACCATCCTCTTCACCCTTAGGTGCCGGTTTTTTCTTTGTGGCCAAAAAGGATGGTTCATTAAGGCCGTGTATTGATTATCGTCTTTTGAACAATATTACTGTGAAATATCAATATCCGTTACCCTTGATTTCTGACCTGTTTTCCAGGGTGAAAAACGCTACTTGGTTTACCAAGCTTGATCTCAGGGGGGCATATAACCTTATTCGCATTAAGCACGGGGATGAATGGAAGACGGCATTTAACACCCCTGAAGGGCATTTTGAGTACCTTGTGATGCCCTTTGGGCTCACTAATGCTCCTTCTGTCTTCCAGTCCTTCATGAATGACATTTTCAGGGATTTTGTGGATAAATTTCTGATTGTTTATTTGGATGATATCTTGATTTTTTCTAATGACTGGGACTCTCATGTGAAACATGTTCGAACTGTATTCCAGATTTTGAGAGAGAATGCTCTGTATGTGAAGGGATCAAAGTGTCTTTTTGGCGTACAGAGGATCTCATTTTTAGGATTCATTTTGTTCCCATCTGTTATTGAAATGGACCCGGTCAAGGTTCAGGCCATCTGTGATTGGGTCCAACCTACTTCATTAAAGGCTCTTCAAAGATTTTGGGGTTTTGCCAATTTTTATCGTAAATTTATTGGTAATTTCTCGGTTATTGTTAAACCATTAACTGATTTGACCAAAAAGGGTTCTGATGTGGTGAATTGGCCTCCTGAGGCAGTCTCTGCATTTCAGGAACTTAAGCAGAGATTCACTTCTGCTCCTGTTCTATGGCAGCCTGATGTTTCTCTGCCATTTCAGGTGGAGGTTGATGCCTCTGAAATTGGGGCAGGTGCCGTTTTGTCCCAAAGAGATCCAGAGACCTCTAAAAGTAACCCTTGTGCCTTTTTCTCTCGAAAATTTTCTCCTACTGAACTTAATTATGACGTGGGTAATCGGGAGTTATTGGCCATGAAGTGGGCTTTTGAAGAGTGGAGACATTGGCTGGAGGGAGCCAAACATCAGGTGGTGGTCCTTATGACCATAAGAATCTGGTTTATCTGGAATCTGCCAAGCGACTTAATCCTAGACAGGCCAGGTGGGCCTTGTTTTTCACACGTTTTAATTTTGTGGTTTCCTTTCTTCCTGGCACTAAGAATTTTAAGGCGGATGCCCTCTCGAGGAGTTTCCTTGCGGACTCTCCTGAGGTATCTGATCCTTCTGTTATTTTGAAAGAAGGTGTAGTTCTTTCCGCCATCTCGCCCAATTTGAGACTGGCTCTGGAGGGGTGTCAGGAGGATAGGCCCGAGCGCTGCCCTGTTGGGAAATTGTTTGTCCCGGACCAGTGGAAAAAGAGTGTTATGTCTGAGATTCATTGTTCCGCGTTGGCCGGTCATCCCGGAATTTTTGGTACCAGAGACTTGGTTAGTCGGTCCTTTTGGTGGCCTACCTTGTCTCGTGATGTCAGGGAATTTGTGCAGTCCTGCGGGACTTGCTCTCACTCCAAACCTTGCTCCCGCTCTAGTGGTTTGTTGATGCCATTGCCTGTGCCCAAGAGACCATGGACCCATATCTCTATGGATTTCATTTCCGACCTCCCTGTTTCTCAGAGAATGACCGTCATCTGGGTGATTTGTGATAGGTTTTCCAAGATGATACATCTTGTGCCATTACCTAAGTTGCCTTCCTCCTCTGAATTAGTACCTTTGTTCCTTCAGCACGTGGTTCGTTTACACGGCATTCCTGAGAACATTGTGTCTGACAGAGGAGTCCAGTTTGTTTCCAGATTTTGGAGGACCTTTTGTTCTAAACTTGGTGTTCAATTGTCTTTCTCCTCGGCGTTTCATCCTCAGACCAATGGTCAAACTAAGAGAACAAATCAGACATTGGAGACTTATCTAAGATGCTTTGTGTCTGCTGATCAGGATGACTGGGTCTCTTTTTTGCCTTTGGCTGAGTTTGCTCTTAATAATAGGGCTAGCTCTGCCACTTTGATGTCTCCATTTTTCTGTAATTCTGGGTTTCACCCTCGATTTTCTTCAGGACAGACAGTGATCAATTGTTGTGGTCTCAATCCTTGATTCCTGTTTCCTTTGTAGCCTGCTGTGTCGTGTCTGCATCTCCTGCTTACAGATAAGACATTTTCTTCTTTTTGTTTTTTGTGCTTGATTTTTGCATTTTGTCCTGCACTTCTGTGGGGGCCTTCAAGGTCCCCTCCGGGGGCTTTTGCCCTCTCAGTTTAGTTCAGCCACTAATGTTTTGTACATTTGCTTTTTCCAGTTTTTTCAGTGGCTGCTGTTTTGATTTTGTTACACCAGAGAACTAATTTAGGTGGTAGAGGTCGTGTGATCTCAGGTGTTTTTGAAATTAGTAGAGTTGGTGCTTTTCAGGGTTTTTTGGGATTGCAGTAAGTGCCCTTCCTATCCTTTTCTATTTAGATAGTTTGGGCCCCATCGTTTGCTCATACTATTTTCTGTCTGTGTCAGTATTTCTTCTTGTCTAACCGCCATTACATGTTTGGGGGCTTTCTATGTTCTTTGGGGATCTGCTCCGGGGCAGATAGCTTTCCTCTTTCTATCTTTAGGTATAGTTAGTTTCTCAGGCTGTGACGAGGCGTCTAGGACCAACGTAGGAACGCTCCACGGCTGCCTCTAGTTGTGGTGGTTAGTCAGGGTACTGCAATCTCATAGTTTCCAACTGCTCTGGTGTATTGCCTTTTTTACCTGCACTCCTCAGCTACCAAATCATAACAGAGGTGGCAAAATGGGATATGTTGAGGTGTTAAATGGACGTAAAGCAGCTACAAATGGAGGAATTGGAGAAGTCCGAGGAAGAGGAGGACAAAGTGAGCCATTTTGCTGCCAACCTATGTGTCATCAGTGTCTTATGGGCCAAAATAATGATCCATATATAATGGGCCCCATTTATAATGCTCCACTGTATAATGTGCCCTTTAATGCTGCTCAAGTGTCTGATGTCCCACATTTAGAATGCTCCAGTATATGATGGGCCCCATGGATGATGCTCCAGTGTCTTATGGCCCAAAATAATGCTCCATATATAATAGGCCCCATTTATAATGCTCCAGTGTATAATGGGCCCCGTAGATGCTGCTCCAGTGTCTGATGTCCCCCATTTAGAATGTTCCAGTGTATGATGGACCCTATCTATGATTCTCAAGTGTATGCTGGGCCCCATATATAATTCTCCAGTGTATAATGCTCCCCATATATTGCTCCAAACATTAAAGAAAATTAAATACCTCTCCTCGCTGTGCACTGCTGTACTCTGGACTCCTCAGCATTGCCATCTTACAGCTTTCTGCACTTGGACTGTTTAGGCAGAGGGAGTACAGACTTGATGACACGGGGCTCTCTAACCTGAATGTCACTGTCAGGAAACGCGGAAGACGTCACAGCGGTGGAGCATGGAGAGGTAAGTATTGCAAGTGCTGGGGCCCTGAGCAAGCATGGTGGGCTGACTCGTGGGGCGACGGCACTGGCACAGGGCGCCTCATTGTACGCCGGTGTGTCTGACGGTGAGTGGGCCCTCCCCCCATCAGAGACACTTGGTTGTACTATGAGGGGCCCTGTGCCAGTGCCGTCGCCACGAGTCAGCCCCTTCACCTGCTCAGGGAACCGACACTTGCCCGGGTGCGCCAGGTGCAGACGGTGGCCCTGGGGGGGGATTTGTAGGGTTTGTATTCCGTCCACGCTTGCAAGTGCATGTTCATTAATTGTCTAAGCATGCAACTGGTATTCAAATTTATGATATTTTTCCCTTGGCTAAAGGTCCTTCCGCACTTCTTACAGATAACCTTTGCCTCATCAATAGGATTTTTGTCAAAAAAGTGCCACACTGGACTCTTCCTACTATGGTATACATTTTCAGGGCTTGCACGCTGTGCTATTTTGACCGTCTGGCCAAGTTGTCCTGCAACTCTTTTTGCTTTTTAAAATGTTTTTGGACTGCTACCGGCCTGCCAGATAACCGCTGCTGCGATGTCGATACCTGCTGCGGATCCTTCTTCTCTTCTGAGCTATTGCCAGCGGCACCCTCTTCCCCCAATGGATGCCAATCCGGGTCAACAACTTGGTCATCCATCACCTCTTCAATTTCATCTGCACCTTCCTCTGTGTCACCGTGTAAGGTGGTATAGTATGCAGGAAGGGGCACCTGAGTTTCATCAGGGTCATATTCTGGCTCAGTAGACTGTGAGGGAAATATAGTGCTCAGGGTGAATGTACCAGCAGAATCATCTAGCAGTGGCTGTGCATCAGTGCACTCCATGTCAGATTCATGTTGGACTGGGGAATTCAGGAATTGAATTGATAACCCAGGCATGGTATGTGAAAAGAGCTCCATGGAATAATCTGAAGTGTGGCCTTCCGCATTCTTCACTTTTGGTGGGGTGAGGGACACAAGGGAAGGTGTTGTTCCTGACCAGGAGCCTGCACTGATGACTCAGTGATTGCATTTTTTGAAACTTCAGAAGAGGAGGAGATAGAGTTGGAGGCTGTTTCGGCAATGTAAGCCAAAACCTGTTCCTGATGCTCCGCCTTTAAAAGCAGTTTACCTACTCCCAGTAAAGGGAGCCTTCCAGGCCTTCTTGAGCCAGACGATAATGCCGGCTCAGCACCTCCTGCCTTGAGTGCTATTTTGCTTATGGCACTTCCAGCAGATGCACCACCACCATCAGTACCAGCTGGCCCACACACGACCACGTCCGCGGCCTCTTCCACCATACTTCCTCTTTTTTGTGAAAATGTACCCAAAATACCAGCAGATATATGTTACTGTATCAGAAGCATACAGCTGTATACAGTCTAGGGATAATTGTAAATCTCCGTATATATTTCAGGAGGCAGGCAAAGATGCTCTCAGGCTCAATATGGATTACACAATAATATAAAAAGAAGAAAAAGGGGTAATGTATAAGTAGATACCAGGTATGTATCGTAGACTGAAAATATTCTAAATCTCCGTATATATTTCAGGAGGCAGACAATGACGCTCACAGGCTCAGTATGGATCACACCAGAATATAATAAGAAGAAAAAGGGGTACTGTATCACCAGATACAAGGTAGTATAGTTAAAATATTCTAGATGCAAAGATGCTCTCAGGCTCAATATGGATTACACAATAATATAAAAAGAAGAAAAAGGGGTAATGTATAAGTAGATACCAGGTATGTATCGTAGACTGAAAATATTCTAAATCTCTGTATATATTCCAGGAGGCAGATACTGACGCTCTCAGGCTCAGTATGGATTACACAATAATATAAAAGAAGAAAAAGGGGTACTGTATCAGCAGATACCAGTGTAAAGTTTTAACTCACTCGGCTGCTTCAGAGGTAATCAGGAGACACTTTTCTTATGCAAAATGTCCTTAGGTTTATTACATCATAAACCTCACAGTCACAGGCAATGCAAATCTTCACTACTTCGGCTCCTGCCTGGAGCCTCACTCCGCACCGGCAGCTGTCCACACTGGCAGACTCCCTCACACTCTCTCCACAGGTGCCAAGCACACTTCGTTACATAGCTGTAACCCCACCCACAGATGAGGTCAGGATCACATGGTTAGGTCACCTGGTCATGACCTCATCACAGGTCCTTTACCACAACACAAACCATGCTTCCATGCATATCTCGAGGAGCATACACAGTGCCCCCTAGCTGCATCAGGGGTCACTACACCACATACCTCCCCCTCTGTTCAAACTTGTGGGGTTGAACACTTGTTACCCGACCAGAGATCCTTCTCGGTCGTCTCTGCCAGTCAAACCGTCTGGCTAAGTCGGGCCCTCTGTCAGACCACCCGCCTCCCCAGCGGTCAGTACGGCGTCGCAATTCCCCTGCACCCATACGTCATGTCTGGTCTGAGTCCTTTTCAGCTCGTCCACCACAGGTTCTCCTGCTTAGGTCACTCATCACTGAGCTAACTGAGGCATCACTATTTCTACCTCTTCCATCAGGCGCTCTTCGCCTCTCAACACTACGGATTGAAGGTGGCGGCCATCTTCTTTCCATTTCCTGCAGCTCTCTGTTGACCTGCTCCCTCTCCAGTTGTAGCTGCTCTACTTCTCTCAAGTATGACACACGATACTCCAGGAGCATCCGGATATTCCAAGGCTCTCCCTGGATCCGACAACGAGGAATGGAACCATCCCATCTTCACCCCTGACCTGGACTTCGTCATCAGCCGGAATCCTGACTCTCGTCACACCGGACTTATTCACCATCTCCTGCATCACTTTCCCAAGTCTTCCGATGACTTTCTTCACCAGACCTCTGGGCACTTGAATGATGTCTTCCACCAATCCAAGCTGATTTTGAGCCTTTCTTGCTTGCTCCAAACGTCGAGCAGCTTCTTTATTCCTCCACATGATCATCTGTTTCGTTTGGAGGCATTGTAGATGCATGTCTCTCAGGACAGCCACTCGCTTCAGTGTGACTTCCTTAGTCGACAGTATGACTAACTGTTTCATCTCTGGCACCCAGTTCACACTACATGCTTCTACCGCCTTTCTAAAGGCCTCATGCACCTCCTCACTGGCACACACTTCTCGCAGGTCTTCGGGTATCTCTATTACACCCTTGAAACCCGACCCGTCACCTTCTTGGACAGACTGTTGGACCTCCTCGTCCTGAGCATTAGTACAGTTTTCCAAGACATCGCTCTCCCTTGTGTGTCCATCTGCATGGCACTTCCCTTGCTGGATTTCTTCTTCCATAGATTTCTGGAGCTGGGCACCAGTCTCCTCCTCCATCTTGAGCTCTTGGAGAACTTCATCTCGCTCTTTTGCCAAGCAGCGACACTCCTGCTGATGTTTCTCTTGGGCCTCTCTGAGCACCTCCGTCTCTCTCCATAGAGCCTTGTTCATACTCTTACACGCTGACAGATGATCTCTGAGCCTAGAGACTTCCCTCTCCAGCTCCTCCACTCTGTGCTCAATCATTCGTCTCAGGACCCTTTCTCGCTCGACTGTCTCTTTCACTGTTTCTTTAAACAGCTCTCTCTCATGGTCCTGCTCTCTTTTAGCCAGCACATGTCGCACCATCACCTCTTTAATTACATTTTCAGCTGGGCACTCTTGCCTACACACACTCTGCCTCTCCAGAGTTCCGCCCGTTCCTGCATCCGCAGTTTCCACTGTCTCACGACTCTTGGTAACTTCAGAGAGCTCCAGCTTACTGCACTCACTTTCCCTTGCGGTCGAGTCACAGTCGGCATAGAAGTCACTCCCACTCCCCCTGTCATCCTGGAACAACACATTCCCCCTTAGACAGGTCTCTGCCCCCTTTCCTGGAGCTATACCGTTTCTCACGGTCACACGTCTTGTCACGTCCAATTCCCCGAGTTGGTCTGACCCACACTTTCTTCTGGTCACCTGGAACTCTAGACTATCGATATTAGGTGTTACCTTCTTTTCACACATCACATGACAAGGAACCACTACAGCCGCCTGCTGTTGTGAGGCTCCCTCCTCTGAACAACACCACACTTTATCAACTTCCACCTTTTGAGACTCCACCCCCTTTTGGGCCACCATCCCAATTTGGGTTACCGCCCCCTTTTGGGACTCCGCCCCCTTTCGGACCACCATCCCAATTTGGGTTACCGCCCCCTTTTGGGACTCCGCCCCCTTTTGGGTAACCATCCCTGTTTTGGGTTGCCGCCCCCCTTTTGGGACTCCTCCCCTTTTAGGGACACCACCCATCACTGGGGTACACACCACGGTTCTTACAGGCTCCAGTCCACACAGTACCCTTAGACAGTGTCTTTTACTTAGGGCGTGTACTGGCCCTTTAAGAGTTTGTGTGCCTTGGTTCACACTGTCCTTTTTACCACACCATCTCCTGCTGGTACTGCCACTGCTTCCGTTGCAGCCACCAACAACCAGCACCTCCAGATGCTACTCCTAAGCTGCTGTGGCTGTTACTGCAGCTCTGGCTGCTGCAGAACGTCTTGCTGCAACAGTCACTGTAGCTCCTGCTACCACAAGTCTCTGCACGCTGCGCTGTCTTGCCGCTTGTCACCTTCGTGACCCCATGAGTCACAGCCAGCCGCTTGTCACCTTCATGACTCCTCCGAGCCACAGCAAACACCTCACACGTGTTCCAGAAAAAAAACAGTTTCTCACTGACCCGTCAGCACAACACAGACTCCTGTCTGTTACACTCTCGGCCAGAGAGATTTTCCGGACACCTCCTCTCTCATAGAGGCATCCCACAAAGGAAAAAACAGTTTCTCACTGACCCGTCAGTACAACACAGACTCCTGTCTGTTACTGTTGATCACTCAGGTTTCGGATACCTCCTTTTCATAGAGCATCACACAAGGACAAAACAATCTCTCACTGACCCGTCAGTACACCACAGACTCCTGTCTGTTACTGTTGATCATGAGGTTTCGGATACTCCTTTTCATAAGGCACCCCAAAGACAAAACAATCTCTCACTGACCCGTCAGTACACCACAGACTCCTGTCTGTTACCTGTTGGCCACGCAGGTTTCCGGACACCTCCTCTTAGAGGCATCCAACAAAGGAAAAAAAAACAGTCTTTCACTAATTCTTCTCACTGATCCCGACCAGCATAACACGGTTGTCAAGACTGTCACCTGTTGGCGTCAGCCACACAGTTTCCTGGAGACCTCCTCCTCAGAGGTATCCTATCAGCATGCTTTTTCTCCATTTTCAATGACCCGGTCAACATAACACAGACTCCTGTCTGTCACCACTGCTTAACAGTTTCTTCAGATACCTCATATCAGAGGCACCCCATAAACATCAACACAGTTTATTCGTGACCACTGGTCACATTCACGGTTTTCACAGACCGTCCGTTCCTCCTCTGATTCCTCATTCCCAGTCCTGGAACATGTGCTCCTTGGGTCGCTGCCAGCATTCCATCCACCAATTGTAAGGTTTTAACTCACTCGGCTGCTTCAGAGGTAATCAGGAGACACTTTTCTTATGCAAAAAGTCCTTAGGTTTATTACATCATAAACCTCACAGTCACAGGCAATGCAAATCTTCAGTACTTCGGCTCCTGCCTGGAGCCTCACTCCGCTGACACAGAGACCTCTCTGTAATGTCCCGCTGGAACACATGGAAGTCTGTCCACACTGGCAGACTCCCACAACACTCTCTAGACACAGAGTCCTATCTGTAATGTCCCGCCTGGAAACATGGAAGTCTGTCCACACTGGCAAACTCCCTCACACTCTCTCCACAGGTGCCAAGCACACTTCGTTACATAGCTGTAACCCCACCCACAGATGAGGTCAGGATCACATGGTTAGGTCACCTGGTCATGACCTCATCACAGGTCCTTTACCACAACACAAACTCTGCTTCCATGCACATAGGTGTAACCCCACCCACAGATGAGGTCAGGATCCCATGGTTAGGTCACCTGGTCATGACCTCATCACAGCTCCTTTACCACAACACAAACCATGCTTCCATGCATATCTCGAGGAGCATACACAGTGCCCCCTAGCTGCATCAGGGGTCACTACATCACACCAGGTATATATAGTAGATTGAAAGTATTCCAAATCTCCTTATGTTTTTCAGGAGGCAGAAACTGAAGCTCACAGGCTCAGTATGGATTACACAAGAATATAATAAGAAGAAAAATGGTGATGTATTAGAAGCGTCCAGCTGTATACTGTGTTTGGGAACTTGTAAATCTCCGTATATTTAGCCAGAGTCAGACACTGGCTCTCACAGGCTCAGTATTGATCACACCAGAATATAAAAAGTAGAAAAAGGGTAAAGTATTACAAGCGGACAGCTGTGTACAGGGTTGGGGAAATTGTAAATCTCCGTAAATTTAGCCAGAGTCAGACACTGGCTCTCACAGGCTCAGTACTGATCACACTAGAATTTAAAAAGTAGAAAAATGGTAATGTATTACAAGCGGACAGCTGTATACAGGGTTGGGGAAATTGTAAATCTCCGTATATTTTGCCAGAGTCAGACACTGGCTGTCACAGGCTCAGTATTGATCACACTAGAAGATAAAAAACAGAAAAAGGGTAATGTATTAGAAGCGGACAGCTGTATACAGGGTTGGGGAAATTGTAAATCTCTGTATATTTTGCCAGAGTCAGACACTGGCTCTCACAGGCTCAGTATGGATCACACCAGAATATAAAAAGTTGGAGGGTGGAGGGGGGGACAGCCCAGATAGGGAGGTGGCCAAAGTGGCATATGTTGAGGTGTATAATGGACATAAAGCGGCTGCAAATGGAGGAATTGGATAAGTCCGAGGAAGTGGAGGACAAAGCGAACCATTTTGCTTGCAACCTATTTGTCATCAGGGGAAGGTGGGACAAAATCCTTTGCAACCCATGCATGGTTCATTTTAATGAAGGTTAGATCATCAACATTTTGCGTCGACAGACGGGTCCTTCTTTCTGTCAGTATTGATCCAGCAGCACTGAAGACTCTTTTGATAGCACACTACCAGCAGGGCAAGCGAGCTCCTGTAAGGCATACTGTGCCAATTCAGGCCAGGTGTCCAGTTTACAGGCCCAGTAGTCAAAGTGGAATGTGTTGTGAATATGCTGGAGGCGGCTTCTGAGCTGGGGCTCCCTCCGGTGGTTGCTGAGGGTAATGAACTGATTATTGAATTGCCTTCAGCTGGCGCTGAATGGTAGGATACAAGTTGCTTGAGTTCCCAAAAGCCTTGCCGGTTATCAATTGTTCCTTCTGGTCTTGCTTGAAGCACTGCTAGTTCCCTGCTCTCTTTCAGATAAGTGTTTGCTGTTTTTTTTCTCTGTTTGATTTTCTCTGCTGGTTTGCTGCTTGCAGTGGACTGCAGCCTTTCCCCTTTTGGGGGTCTGGCGCTGCAATTGTGCTCCATTTGTTTCTGCACTTTTGCTTTGCTCCTTTGTTACTTTTTATTTGCTGAATAGCGTTTTGTTACACCAGAGATCTGATTTAGGTGGATGAGATCGTGTGATCTCAGGTTTTTTGGCAATCAGAAGTGTTGGTATTTTTGTTAGGGTTTTGTTGGATTGGAGTCAGAATTCTTTCCTGTACTTTTCTGTCTAGACAGATTGGGCCCCAGCGTTTGCTCCTTCTATTTTCTGTCTGTGTCCGTGTTTTCTTCTTGTCTAACTGCCACTACATGTTTGGGGGCTTCCTATTTCTTTGGGGATCTGCTCCGGGGCAGATAGCTTTCATCTTTCTGCCTTTAGGTGTAGTTATCTCTCAGGCTGTGACGAGGCATCTAGGATCAACGTAGGTACGCTCCACGCCTACTTCTAGTTGTGTGGTTAGTTCAGGTTACTGCAATCCAATAGGTTCCAGCCTCTCTGGTGTATTACCGCTTTTGCTATTTTTTTGCTATTTCTCCTCAGTTACCAAAACATAACAGTATAACCGGCCAACAGTATAACCGACCCAAAAACTGAAAATTGCATGGTACTCACAGAAGGGGAAAATAGTAATAAGGAAACTCTGTTTGTTACATTTTTTTCCCCTCTTTTCTCTGGGTGCTGAGGAGGAATTTTTTTTTCTTTCAATGGAGTTTGCACAGTTGTCTGGCCGTGTGGATCAGCTTGCCACTGAGGTTCGGAGTATTGCTACCTATCTTGCTGGGTTGCCGGTTGTGGAACCTAGGATCCCCATGCCAGATTTGTTTTTGGGGATCAATCTAAATTTCTGAATTTCAAAAATAACTGTAAGTTGTTTTTTGCCTTAAAGCCTAAGTCCTCAGGGAACACGGCACAGCAGGTTCAAATTGTCATCTCCCTGCTGCCCGGCGACCCTCAGGATTGGGCTTTTTCCCTGACACCTGGGGATCCTGTTTTGAATGATATTGATGTATTTTTTCAGGCTCTGGGGTTTTTGTACGATGAACCTAATGTCACTGATCAATCTGAAAATATCTTGTTGGCATTAAATCAGGGTCGTGAAGACGCTGAGCTGTACTGTCAGAAATTTCGAAAGTGGGCAGTCCTGACCAAATGGAATGATGATGCTTTAGCAGCCCTTTTTCGAAAGAGTCTGTCAGAAAAAGTAAAGGATGTTATGGTGAGATTCCCTGTTCCTTCTGGTCTCAATGATTCTATGTCTTTGGCTATTCAAATTGACAGACGTTTGCGTGAGCGCAGAGGTATGCGTGAGATAGTGTTGCCTTGTGAGCCTGCTCCTGAACCCATGCAGTTTGATGGAGTGACTTCTGGGGCTCAGCGTCATGAGTTTCGTAAGCGCAATGGGCTATGTTTCTACTGTGGTGACGCTTCCCATGATATTTCTGCCTGCCCTAAGCGGGGGAAGACGTTTTGCACGCTCAGCTGTCTTGGGTAGTGTTCAGACTAAATTTCTGTTGACTGTTACCCTGATTTGCTCCATGTCCACATTTTCTGCTCAGGATTTTGTTGATTCAGGAGCAGCTATTAACCTGATGGATTTTGATTTGCCAAACGTTGTGGGTTTCCCATTATACCCCTGCGAAAGTCTATTCCCCTACTGGGCATTGATTCTACCCCTTTGGCAGAGAATAAACCCCAGTTTTCTATTCAGGTGATAATGAGGGTTGAACCAGATCATCAGGAGAGTTGCAAATTTCTGGTGCTGCATAATCTGCATGACATTATTGTACTAGGTTTCCCTTGGTTACAGTCTCATAATCCTGTTTTGGATTGGAAATCTGTGTCTGTGACCAGTTGGGGCTGCCAATGTGTTAATACTGACACTCCTGTTTTTTTTGCCTCTCCCCAGTCTCAGGATGTCCCTGACTTTTTGACTGATTTTTCTGATGTGTTTAGTGAAAGTTAATCTGCATCCTTGCCCCCTCACAGGAGCTATGATTTCTATATTGAATAAATGCCTGGTGGTAAATTTCCTAAAGGTCGCCTTTTTAATTTATCTGTACCTGAACACGATGCTATGCAATCTTATATCAAGGAGTCATTGGAGAAGGGTCATATCAGACCATCCTCTTCACCCTAGTGCTCCGGTTTTTTCTTTGTGGCCAAAAAGGATGGTTCATTGAGGCCGTGTATTGATTATCGCCTCCTGAATAAGATCACTGTTAAATATCAATATCCGTTACCTTTGATTTCTGACCTATTTTCCAGAGTGAAAAGTGCTAGTTGGTTTACCAAGCTTGACCTCAGGGGGGCGTATAACCTTATTCGCATTAAGCAAAGGCATGAATGGAAGACGGCGTTTAATACCCTAGAGGGGCATTTTGAGTACCTAGTGATGTCTTTTGGGCTTACTAATGCCCCTTCCGTCTTCCAATCCTTCATGAATGATATTTTCAGGGATTTTGTAGATAAATTTCTGATTGTTTATTTGGATGATATCTTGATTTTTTCCAATGACTGGGACTCTCATGTGAAACATGTTCGGACTGTGTTCCAGATTTTGAGAGAGAATGCACTGTATGTGAAGGGATCAAAGTGTCTTTTTGGCATACAGAAGATCTCATTTCTGGGATTCATTTTGTCTCCGTCTGTTATTGAAATGGACCCGGTCAAGGTTCAGGCCATTTGTGATTGGGTTCAACCTACTTCATTGAAGGCTCTTCAGAGATTTTTGGGTTTTGCCAATTTTTATCGTAAATTTATTGGTAATTTCTCCGGTATTGTTAAACCATTGACTGATTTGACCAAAAAGGGTTCCGATGTGGTGAATTGGCCTCCTGAGGCAGTTTCTGCGTTTCAGGAACTTAAGCAGAGATTAATTTCTGCTCCTGTTCTACGGCAGTCTGATGTTTTTCTGCCGTTTCAGGTGGAGGTTGATGCCTCTGAGATTGGGGCAGATGCCTTTTTGTCCCAAAGGGATCCAGAGACCTCTAAGAGTAACCCTTGTGCCGTTTTCTCTCGAAAATTTTCTCCAACTGAACGTAATTATGACGTGGGTAATCGGGAGTTATTGGCCATTAAGTGGGCCTTTGAAGAGTGGAGACATTGGTGGAAGGAGCCAAACATCAGGTGGTGGTCCTCACGGACCATAAGAACCTGGTTTATCTCGAATCAGCCAAGCGACTTAATCCTAGACAGGCCAGGTGGGCCTTGTTTTTCACACGTTTTAATTTTGTGGTTTCTTTCTTCCTGGCACTAAGAATGTCAAGGAGAATGCCCTCTTGAGGAGTTTCTTTGCAGATTCTCCTGAGTTATCTGATCCTGCTGTTATTTAGAAAGAGGGTGTGGTTCTTTACGCCATTTCGCCCAATTTGAGACTGGCTCTGAAGGGTGTCAGGAGGATAAACCTGAGCACTGCCATGTTGGGAAGTTGTTTGTTCCAGACCAGTGGAAAAAGAGTGTGATGTCTGAGATTCATTGTTCCGCATTGGCTGGTCATCCCGGGATTTTTGGTACCAGAGACTTGGTGAGTCGCTCCTTTTGGTGGCCTACTTTGTCTCGTGATGTCAGGGACTTTGTGCAGTCCTGTGGGACTTGCTCTCGTTCCAAGCCTTGCTCTCGTTCTAGTGGTTTGTTAATGCCATTACCTGTACCCAAGAGGCCATGGACCCATATTTCTATGGATTTTATTTCTGACCTTCCTGTCTCTCAGAGAATGACCGTTATCTGAGTAATCTGTGATAGGTTTTCCAAGATGATACATCTTGTGCCATTACCTAAGTTGCCTTCCTCCTCTGAGTTGGTGCCTTTGCTCTTTCAGCACGTTGTTCGGTTACATGGCATTCCGGAGAGAATTGTGTCTGACAGAGGAGTCCAGTTTGTTTCCAGTTTTTTAAGACATTTTGTTCTAAACTTGGTGTTCAGTTGTCTTTCTCCTCTGCATTTCACCCTCAGACCAATGGACAAACTGAGAGAACAAACCAGACCTTGGAGACTTATTTGAGATGTTTTGTGTCTGCTGATCAAGATGACTGGGTCTCTTTTTTGCCTTCGGCTGAGTTTGCTCTTAATAATAGAGCTAGCTGTGCCTCCTTGATGTCTCCATTTTTCTGCAATTCCGGGTTTCACCTTCGATTTTCTTCAGGACAGGCGGAGGCTTCTGTCTGTCCGGGGGTTGACTCTATTGTGAGCGTATGCAACAGATTTGGGACCAGGTGGTGGAGAGGTTGTCTCTCTCTCAGGAGAAGGCCCAGCGGTTTGCCAACCGGCATAGGACTGATGGTCCTCGTTTTAAAGTGGGGGACTTGGTTTGGTTGTCCTCAAGGAATATCCCTATGAAGGTTGCATCTCCAAAATTTAAGCCAAGGTTCATTGGACCTTATAAGATCATGGAAATTATTAATTCGGTTTCCTTCCGTTTGCTTCTTCCAGGGACATTTAAGATCCATAACGTGTTCCACAAGTCCTTATTGAAGAGGTTTGTCGAACCAGTGGTTCCTATGGCTGCGCCTCCCGACCCTGTTTTGGTTGAGGGCAATTTGGAGTATGTGGTTGAGAAAATATTGGATTCTCGTTTTGCTAGACGGAAACTCCAGTATTTGGTTAAGTGGAGATGTTATGGTCAGGAGGACAATTCTTGGTGTTGTTTGGACATTCATGCTGGGAGACTTATCCGTGCCTATCATCGAGCCCATTCTGATCGGCCTGGTTGTGCAGGTGAGGGTTTGGTGACGCCTCCTCAGGGGGGTTACTGTTGTGAATATGCTGGAGGCGGTTTCTGAGCTGGGGCTCCCTCCGGTGGTTGCTTAGGGTAATGAACTGATTATTGAATGGCCTTCAGCTGGCGCTGAATGGTAGGATATAAGTTGCCTGAGTTCCCAGCAGCCTTGTCGGTTATCAATTGTTCCTTCTGGTCTTGCTTGAAGCAGTGCTAGTTCCCTGCTCTCTTTCAGATAAGTGTTTGCTGTTTTTTTTTCTCTGTTTGATTTTCTCTGCTGGTTTGCTGCTTGCAGTGGACTGCAGCCTTTCCCCTTTTGGGGGTCTGGCGCTGCAATTGTGCTCCGTTTGTGTCTGCACTTTTGCTTTGCTCCTTTGTTACTTTTTATTTGCTGAATAGCGTTTTGTTACACCAGAGATCTGATTTAGGTGGATGAGATCGTGTGATCTCAGGTTTTTTTGGCAATCAGAAGTATTGGTATTTTTGTTAGGGTTTTGTTGGATTGCAGTCAGAATTCTTTCCTGTACTTTTCTGTCTAGACAGATTGGGCCCCAGCATTTGCTTATTGTATTTTCTGTCTGTGTCCGTGTTTTCTTCTTGTCTAACCGCCATTACATGTTTGGGGGCTTCCTATTTCTTTGGGGATGTGCTCTGGGGCAGATAGCTTTCATCTTTCTGCCTTTAGGTGTAGTTATCTCTCAGGCTGTGACGAGGCATCTAGGATCACCGTAGGTACGCTCCACGGCTACTTCTAGTTGTGTGGTTAGTTCAGGTTACTGCAATCCAATAGGTTCCAGCCTCTCTGGTGTATTACCGCTTTTGCTATTCTTTTGCTATTTCTCCTCAGTTACCGAAACATAACAGGAATGACCTGTGAGGGAGAACATCGATAGGGGAGGAGAAGTAATTTTTAACCATAGTTGACAACTGCTGTCTCCTGTCTGTTGCTATAGATTCACTATTACCTGGCGTGTGAGCTGTCCTGGAGAAATCAGTCCACAACATGGTCATGAAACCCCTGTCTCCAACGCCACTTCGGCTGTGTGCACCACGAACACTTCTTCCATTTGGCCCAGTACGGTAAGTGGTAGAACCTGCACCGCTGATGTTTGCTGGGAATGCCTCTAACATACTGTTTACCAGAGTTGCTTGTTTGTTCGCCAATATTAGCTCTAGGTTCTCCTGTGGCATGATGTTCTGTAATTTGCCTTTATAGCGTGGATCGAGGATGCTGGCCAACCAGTAGTCGACTCGTAATCCTTCATAATTTTGGCAATGCGGGGGTCCCTTTTTAGGATCTACAAGGCATAATCACACATGTGGGCCAATGTTCCAGGTGTCAGTGATGCACTGCCAGTGGTGGGTGGAGGAGCACTTTCTGCCAAAGCCACATCACTCCAGTCACGCACAAACCCTGGACCTGAACTTAGCAAGCCAACATTTTCTCTTGCCCCCTCAGAAGCATCCTCCTCCCCAAAATAATCATCCCCTCATCCTCCGCCTCCTCTTCTCCTTCTTCCTCCACCTCATCCAGGACAGTTCCCTGAGCAGACAATGGCTGACTGTCATCAAGGCTTCCCTCTTCCTCCTCTTCCTCCTCCGCTGCAGACGCCTGATCCTTAATGTGCGTCAAAGTTTGCATGAGCAGACGCATAAGTGGGATGCTCATACTTATAATGGCGTCATCTGTGCTTACCAGCCATGTGCATTCCTCAATACACTGAAGGACTTTACAGAGGTCTTTCAGCTTTGACCACTGCACACCCGACAACTCCATGTCTGCCCTCAAACTGCCTGCCCGTGTATCCTCCCATAAATGCATTACAGCCTGCCTCTGTTCGCACAGCCTCTCAACCATGTGAATGGTGGAGTTCCACCTTGTTGCAACGTCTACTATTAGGCAGTGCTTGGGGAGGTGGAGCAATCGCTGCAGCCTCTGCATACAACTGGATTCTACGGACGAGCGACGGATGTGCAAGCACAGTCTTCGCACTTTATGGAGCAGGGCTGGTAACTCCGGATAATTATTTAAGAAGCACTGCACCACCAGGTTCAAGGTGTGAGCCAGGCAAGGTATGTGTCTGAATTTTGCCAGGGCTATGGCCACCACAAATTTATGGCCATTATCACTGACTACCTTGCCTGGCTCAAGATGTATACTGCCCAGCCATGACTCAGTTTCTTGCTGCAAGTAGTCGGCCAGTACCGGTGTGTCTGTTGTCGCCCAAAGACATCATTTTTAAAACAGCCTGCTGACGCTTACCACTAGCTGTTCGATAGTGGGTCACCTCGTGTGCAACACTGCCAGTTGCAGATGGAGTGCTCGTGCGACTGCACTCTGTTGACGAGCTGTCGCTTCTGGAGGAAGAGGAGGAGGAGAAGGGTCGAACGCCTACGGCCAAATGTTGCCTATACGGTGGGCTAGGCAGCACTGTCCCACCGCCGCTGTCCCCTGTGGACCCTGCATCCACCACATTAACCCAGCGCGCAGTGATGGACACGTAACGGCCCTGGCCATGCCTACTGGCCCATGCATCTGTTGTGAGGTGCACCTGTCCACTCACTGATTGTTTGAGTGCATGGACAATGTGGTCTTTCACATGCAGGTGGAGGGCAGGGATGACTTCTCTAGAAAAGAAGTGCCAACTCGGTAGGTCATAGTGTGTGACAGCGTAGGCCATGAGGTCTCTGAATGCTGCGCTTTCAACCAAACGGAAGGGCATCATCTCTAATGAAATCAGTTTGGCAATGTAGGCGTTCAAACCCAGTGTACGTGGATGAGAGGATGAGTACTTTCTTGTCCTACTCAGAGTGTCTGGTAGGGTGAGCTGGACTTGAGAGCTGCATATGGTGGAACTATCGGTGGACATGACGGACTGAGAGGGGGTTGGTGATGGTGGTGGTGATGGCCTAGATGCAGTCTTTCGTTGCAAAAACATTGTGATTCCCTGACTGCTTTGGCCTTGCAACGACACCTCAACATTTCTTGCTGGTGGTGTGCCAACCGCTGGGCTTACAGTGGGGGAAGCGATGGAGCATTGCTGGCTACCTTCAGTCGGAGCAGGTGCACATGTGCTACCTGAGGTTTTGTAGTCCGTCCACGCTTGCAAGTGCATGTTCATTAAATGTCTAAGCATGCAACTGGTATTCAAATTTCTGAGATTTTTCCCTCGGCTAAAGGTCCTTCCGCACTTCTTTGCCTTATCAATAGGATTTTGTTCAAAAAAGTGCCACACTGCACTCTACCTATTATGGTATAAATTTTCAGGGCTTGTACGCTGTGCTAATTTGACCATGTGGCCAAGCTGTCCTGCAACTGTTTTTGTTTTTTAACACCTTTTTGGACTGCTACAGGCCTGCCAGATAACCTCAGCTGCGATGTCGATACCTGCTGCGGATAATCCTCCTCTTCTGAGCTATTGCCAGCTGCACCCTCTTACCCCACTGGATGCCAATCCGAGTCAACAACAGGGTCATCCATCACCTCTTCAATTTCATCTGCACCTTCCTCTGTGTCACCGTGTAAGGTGGTATAGTATGCATGAAGGGGCACCTGAGTTTCATCAGGGTCACATTCTGGCTCAGTAGACTGCAAGGGCAAAGTAGTGCTCTGGTTGAATGTACCAGCACAATCATATAGCAGTGGCTGTGCATCAGTGCACTCCATATCAGATTCATGTTGGACTGAGAAATTCAGGATTTGACTTGATAACCCAGGCATGGTATGTGAAAAGAGGTCCATGGAGTAATCTGAAGTGTGGCCTGCCGCATCCTTCCCTTTTGGTGGGGGTGAAGGACACAAGGAAAGGGGTTGTTCCTGACCAGAAGCCTGCACTGACGACTCAGTGCTTGGAGTTTTTGAACCTTCAGAAGAGGAGGCGATAGAGCTGGAGGCTGTTTCGCCAATGTAAGCCAAAACCTGTTCCTGATGCTCCAGCTTTAAAAGCGGTTTACATAGTTCTTTGAAAAGGAAGCCTTCCAGGCCTCCTGGAGCCAGACGATGATGCAGGCTCAACATCTCCTGCCTTAGGTGGTATTGTGCTTTTGGCACTTCCAGCAGATGCATCACCACCACCACCATCATTACCAGGTGGCCCCCCACGGCCACGTTCGCGGCCTCTTTCACCATACTTCCTCATGTTTGTGAAAATGTACCAAAAATACCAGCAGCTATATGGTACTGTATCAGAAGCGTACAGCTATATTAAGTGAGGGTGAAAAATTTTAATCTCCGTATATATTTGCGGAGTAACATACACAGACTCTCACAGGCTCAGTATGGATTACAACAGAATATAAAAAGCAAAAAAGTGTACTGTATCACTAGCGTACAGCTGTATACAGTGTTGGGGTAATTTGAAACCTCCGTATATATTTCAGGAGTAACACACACGCTCACAGGCTCAGGATGGATAACACCAGAATATGAAAAGCAGAAAAAGTGTACTGTTTCACTACCGTACAGCTGTATACAGTTTTGGGATAATTTTAAATCTTCGCATATATTTCAGGAGTAACACACATGGTCACAGGCTCAGTATGGATAACATCAGAATATGAAAAGCATATAAAGTGTACTGTATCAGTAGCATACAGCTGTATACAGTGTTGGGGCAATTTTAAATCTCCGTATATATTTCAGGTGTAACACACACGGTCACAAGCTCAGTATGGATAACACCAAAATATGAAGAGCATAAAAAGTGTACTGTGTCAGTAGCATACAGCTGTTTACAGTGTTGGGGTAATTTTAAATCTCCGTCTATATTTGAGGAGTAACACACACGGTCACAGGCTCAGTATGGATAACACCAGAATATGAAAAGCAGAAAAAGTGAACTGTGTTAGTAGCGTACAGCTGTATACAGTGTTAGGATAATTTTAAATCTCCGCATATATTTCAGGAGTAACACACATGGTCACAGGCTCAGTATGGATAACACCAGAATATGAAAAGCATATAAAGTGTACTGTATCAGTAGCATACAGCTGTATACAGTGTTGGGGTAATTTTAAATCTCCGTATATATTTCAGGAGTAACACACACGCTCACAGGCTCAGTATGGAGTAGATCAGAATATGAAAAGCAGAAAAAGTGTACTGTATCAGTAGCGTACAGCTGTGTACAGTGTTGGGGTAATTTTAAATCTCCGTATATATTTGAGGAGTAACACACACACGCTCACAGGCTCAGTATGGATTACACCAGAATATGAAAAGCAGAAAAAGTGTACTGTATCAGTAGCGTACAGCTGTATACATTGTTGGGGTAATTTTAAATCTCCTTATATATTTGAGGAGTAACACACACGCTCACAGGCTCAGTATGGATTACACCAGAATATAAAAAGCAGAAAAAGTGTACTGTATCAGTAGCGTACATGTGTATGCAGTGTTGGGTAATTTAAAATCTCCGTATATTTTCAGGAGTAACACACACGGTCACAGGCTCAGTATGTGTAAGACCAGAATATGAAAAGCAGAAAAAGTGTACTGTATCACTAGCGTACAGCTGAATACAGTGTTGGGGTAATTTGAAATCTCCGTATATATTTCAGGAGTAACACACACGCTCACAAGCTCAGTATGGAGTAGACCAGGAAATGAAAAGCAGAAAAAGTGTACTGTATCAGTAGTGTACAGCTGTGTACAGTGTTGGGGTAATTTTAAATCTCCGTATATATTTGAGGAGTAACACACACACGCTCACAGGTTCAGTATGGATTACACCAGAATATGAAAAGCAGAAAAAGTGTACTGTATCAGTAGCGTACAGGTGTATACAGTGTTGGGGTAATTTAAAATCTCTGTATATATTTCAGGAGTAACACACACGCTCACAGGCTCAGTATGGAGTAGATCAGAATATGAAAAGCAGAAAAAGTGTACTGTATCAGTAGCGTACAGCTGTTACAGTCTTGGGGTAATTTGAAATCTCCGTATATATTTCAGGAGTAACACACACGCTCACAGGCTCAGTATGGATTACACCAGAATATGAAAAGCATAAAAAGTGTACTGTATCAGTAGCGTACAGCTGTGTACAGTGTTGGGGTAATTTTAAATCTCCGTAATATATTTGAGAAGTAACACACACACGCTCACAGGCTCAGTATGGATTACACCAGAATATGAAAAGCAGAAAAAGTGTACTGTATCAGTAGCGTACAGCTGTATACATTGTTGGGGTAATTTTAAATCTCCTTATATATGTGAGGAGTAACACACATGCTCACAGGCTCAGTATGGATTACACCAGAATATAAAAAGCAGAAAAAGTGTACTGTATCAGTAGCGTACAGCTGTATACATTGTTGGGGTAATTTAAAATCTCCGTATATTTTCAGGAGTAACACACACGGTCACAGGCTCAGTATGTATAAGACCAGAATATGAAAAGCAGAAAAAGTGTACAGTATCAGTAGCGTACAGCTGTATACAGTGTTGGGGTAATTTGAAATCTCCGTATATATTTCAGGAATAAACAAAAGCTACGGTCGTATGGAGTAGTTTAATATGAAAGTAAAAGTGTCTGTACAGACGTACAGTGTATACGTGTTGGGGGAAATTTTAAATCCCCGAAATATATTTGAGGATTTTTTGATTGTGCGATTTTTTTTGGCCTGTTTGCACCTTTTTTTTCCCCCATTAGCTCGTAGCTTTTAATAATTATTTTTGGCCCCCGGAGTTTGAAAAATTGTTTTAAAAGTCAATACCCCAGGAGGTTTCTCCACTTTCCCCAGAGGTTACGATCCGGGGGAATCGAGAGGATTCGAGTAAAGCAGCCTTAAAATTTACTTATGTGCCCCTTGCAAAAATCCCAAAATGAAGAGGTCCAAGGGGACTCCGGTTCCCTTCGCCCCACCCTTTTTCAAGAAAAGCCTGATTTTTTTTAAAAATTTGGAGCTTTTTTAAAATAAATGTAAATGGACATAAAACTTTTTAAACCCATCGAAACCCCCAAAAAGAACTTCCCCTTTTTTGACGAAAAAATAATTCCCAAAAAGAAACAGCTCAACAGTATACGGCTACAGAAAAAATTTGTATCTTTGCAAAAAAAACGAAAAGTTTTCAACGATTTAGGACACAGCTGCAGGGAGGAAAAACAAAAAATTCCTGGGACACGGATTTTACCAAGGGCCCAAGTATTGATGGCGAGAAAAATGGCTCTTACAGGGACAGGGGGGGGATACAGGAGGAAATTCCCTCGACATGCTGGGTCAGAAAGCGTTTATATTCGTCCCATAACCCCTTCTTTTTTTGGCAAAAAAAGGGGTCAATACAAAAAAAAAATCAAGCAGCGTCTCGCTCCCCAAACCGGAGAATTCGCACACGTTCGGTAGGGGAAATTTTCATTGGTACAAAATCTGACAAACCCCTTTCCCCCGGGAGAATTTGGGGTTCTTCAGGAAAGGGAAAAACCCCCACGGCGTTTTGGAAAAATTCCCTTGTCATATCCCCTGCGAAGGAATCTTTCCCAAACGGCGTCGGGGGGTTTTTTTTGGCACAACACACTGATCTGCCCCAGGTATTATTTTCGTTATGTGGCCATTTTATTTCTTTGTCAGTACGGTCATGGTGAGCCTGTTATTGAGTTTTCTGGTTTTTTTTTTGTTTCAGGATAGTAAACGTTTATGGTGAGCACCCATTGGGAGTTTTATTTCCCACGCTCCCCCAAATTCAGCTATTTATTTTTTTTTTTGTTAATTTGTTTTTTTATTGCATTTTTCACTTGTTTTTTAAATCTGCTATTTTGTGCACTAAAGGGAAACCCCCATTTTTTTTTTTTATTCTTTTTTTTATCAGATAAAAAGCCTTTTTTTCTTTTTTTTTTCTTCATCATTATTGCATATTATAAAAATTTAAATTTTTTTGGCCAATACTATATTATACAAGACATATTTATTTTATGCTATACCGGGTTTATTATTATTTGGATTTTTAGTATTACATTGATATTACCAAATTACTTTTTCTTTATATATTTGTAATTTAGTATTCAATTTTGGGTTTTTTTGTTTTTTTCTTTTTCGTTTAAATGGTTTTTTTCTGTTAGCCAATTTTTTTGTACAAAAAAAGGCATATTTGATTTATTTGGCCTCGTTGTCTTTTCCCATTCATGGGTGATCCTTTTTCAACCCGGGTTTCTTTCATTTTCCAAAGTGATAAGATCTCACTGACCCACCGGGAATCCATAGTGGCAATTTTTGATCCTATTCCCCTCCAATTAGCTTGACTGCTACTTCCCCCTTTGATGGGTATACTGTTTCCCCTTTATTTAAAGGACATGAGTTTTTTAAAAACTAAAAATGTTGGCCCGTCCCTTCGGGGTGTTATTAGAAAATTAGAATTTTTAGATGAAAATAGTTTGTCCCTGCATAGACCATGACGAGGAATCAATGCCGTGCAAAGATTTATGCAGAATATTCCAATTTATTGCCAACAAAAGCAGTTTTTTTTCATTGATTTCCCCCACTATGTGTTAGTCTGAGCTTTTTATTTTTGGGGGACCCGTTCTATCAACAGAGACGGGTACAGCCCTGGGGTCAATGGGCATGTCGTATGCAAAAATTTTTATGGGAAATTTAGGGGAAGCATGTGTTTAAATAATACATTGTTTCAAAACCATTCTTTTTTTTTGGAAAAGATTCATTGATGAGTGTTTATGGTGGGAGGGGGGATGCACTGTCATTAAACAAATTTTCAATAACTTTTTCAGGTCACCCGAAAACTTCGTTTTTAATCAAACCACCCGAAAAGCATTAACTTTTTGGGTATCCTTTTACGCTGATGGGATGGGAGATTGGACATAGACTTTTCGTCAATCATGGACAAAATTTGGTTCTGATTTTTCTAGTTCCATCCACCCCACGAAAGAAATTTTACCCAAAACCCCGCACATCGGTTACAAGGTTTTTTCAATTATGATAAGAAAAACGACATGAGGGATGACTAAAAAATTTTTACAGAAGGTTACCCCCCCAGATTAGCATCAATTGGAAAAGCCACAGATTGCAGTCTTCTAACGACCCGTTAAAAATAAGAACAGGTTTCCTTTTGTGACCCCATACCACCTTTGCCCAATTTTTAGAGAATCATTTATGACTTTGGTCTTATTGGGGAAAACTTACCCCGAATTGCAGTTTTAAAGGGAAAGATTTTTTTGTGCTTTAAAAACTCCCAATCAAAAAAAGTTTGGGTCGAGCCGATGTTGGTCATTAAAAAAGGTGGCACAAAAAAGATTGTTGACCCCAAAAAGAGGGACGTTTCCATGCCTGACTGTTTGCAGTGCACAATATTACCAGAGGACAGTTTATCATCCCCGCCCAGGGCAGTCTTTTAGGTGAAGGATTTCTTTTTGTTAAACATCATACTGGTTTACTAATTTTAAATGTCCATGCGGTTGGGTTTGTGGGTGAAACCCCCCCCAAAAATAAACCAGACCCCATCCCCAACATAAGTCCCGATCAGTGTAAAAGATTGATGTTATGGTCCCCGTCATTTTCCCCGCAGTGGACATAATGTATCCGCTTTTAAATATCAAATAATTGACAGTTCTCCCCACTTGAGAGGAGATGACAGGTCAGAGTTTTTAAAAACAAAGAGGATATTGGGTCAAAACCTTGCGTTAGAACTGTGGGTCTAAAAAGGGAAATGAGGGGGCCTTCTAGGCTCCTCTAGGCTGGGTACAAAGCATTATTTTAAATTTTAATAGGGAGAATTTTTGATCATGTATTACTCATTTTAATACATTTTAAAAAAAAAATTTGTTTTTTGCATTTACTTTTGCAAACTAAAATTAATTTGATCCTTTGCTTTCTTCTTTTTTTTTTGAGATCCAAAAGGGACCCCATATAGTAGATTTCGGTCTCCATTTTTCTTTCTTTTTTATTTTTTGAATTCCTGCCACTTTTACCCACGTTCGGCCGACTGTCTGCAGTTTCCCCCCTGGCATGCGCGCGTTCTGGGTCTACCTTCCTTCTCCCGGGACTCAGGGCCACCGTGGTAACAAGTGACGCTATTTTCTTCAATTCTCGTGGGCTAAAAAAGCCAGCTTGGACGAGCACATTGCCCACTCCGGGATCACCGCGCACTACCTCACGCCTTTTTGCGGTAAATATAGTTGTTCACCCCGTCCACTGGATAGCGAACGGGCTTTATCTTGTCTACGTCTATTGTTTTTTGAAATGCCTTTATAAGGGGGTTATATTGGGCCCTTTTTGATCCTTTCTCTAAGGTCGATCCTGATGTGTAAAACCCTTTGATTTTAATGGGGAGTTCCCCCCTATTGCATTGTTTTGTAGGTTAAGGGAGAATTTGGGGAAGCTTTTCCTTTCAAAGATAAAAAAAGTGGATGTTTATTTTGCTTTTATTTAGCGCTAAAATTGTAACTGCCCCTTAGGGGTTTTTTCTCTAAAAATTTCATAATAAAAGATATTTCATTTTTTTTTCCTGTATTCATGTGATGTGAAATGTTTTAGGCTTACACAAATAATTAATTTCTATGAATTAATTCGTGTTCGAATATAAGCAAAATATTCTTATGCTAAAATTCTTCCTATGTGATTATCAGTACAGCCAAAGTTGGACACACCTTCCATTCAAAGTTTTTCTTTTTTTTTCAGACTATGAAAATTGTAAAATCACACTGAAAGGCCCAAAAAAACAAGAGGGAAAAACATGTTTTTTGGAAGTCCCCTTGTACATCATCAGGAGGCTTTAAACTAGAACAATGGGGAAGGAAGAAAAAACGCCAGAAAACCCATACACCTGACAAAGTATTGAGAATTTGCTATTGAAGGGGGGGGGCAAAAAAAAAAAAAATCTAATAATAAAAATATTGAAGAAAGGAAACCTCAAAAACAAAAGTGTTTTATACAATGCACAAACAGGGGGCAACAAACAAGGAAAATGGAGCTACAAACGCAGGAGAAGAAATATATGTCATTGGGAATCACTGGTTTGGTGGGCGAAACACATGTTGGAATAAAAGGCAAAAGGTTAAAAAAATTATTTGCAAGAAACAGACTTGAAAAACGAGGAGGAGGTTGCTTGTATGTTAAAAAAAGGTTTTGACGAGATTGAAGTTCAGGCTGGGGGTTCTGTGGAATTTTTTGGGTAAAAAACAGGACAGAAAAAGGAAAAGGACACCTTGTAGGCTTTTAACGGGGCGCCTGTGAAGCTGAAGAATGGATGAATCTTTATGAAAAAAGGGCCAAGTTCTCCAAAAAATTGACATAGTGGTCAGGGAGATTTAAAACATCCAGACATTTGTTGGGGAAATCTCTCTCAGGAAAAAACTAACGGCGGGAAAATTTTTATCCTCTCTTGTGCAACTTTTTTTCCAAAGGTAATGGAGAAAAAAAGGGGATCTGCTCCCTTTGGATCTAACCCTATAAAAAGGGAGGAATGGTGGAGGAGGAAGAGGGGCGGGGGCCCCTAGGAGGTAGTGACCACTTTTTTTAAAATTTGGAAAACAAGAGGAGGAAGATGTGAAGCCAGACGTCAAGGTTTTGATTTCAAAAAAGGCAGATTTTAAGGAATCAAAAAGAAAATTTGGAGGGACCCAAATGGCGGGATACCCTTTAAAGGACAAAATGCCCGAAGGATGGAAAATTTGAAAAATGAATTCTAAAGTACAATCGTTAAAAATTCAAAAAGGGGGGAAGAAGGGAAAAGCATTTAAAAAACCCCAGGATGGTAAACAAGAATTTAAAACACATGAAAAAAAGGAAAAAAGAAATGTTTATCAAATGGAAAGAGGGAGGCATACAAAGAAAAAAATTAATGCCGTCTGAAAACCTGCAGGGACTCGATTATCAAAGATGACAATAAATTTAAAGGTTGCAATGCTCAAAAGCAACAAAAAAGGATTTTTGGGGTACGTCAAAAGTAAAAAAAAAAGTCAAAGATGCTATGGATTTTTACGGGATGAAAATGATGAATGGTAATTTTCAGGATTTTGAAAGGCTTTTTAAATTCCTATTTTGCATCTTTTTTCTCTAAAAAAAGGAAATGAAACATCAACTGATTTTTCACTGCCTTTTTAAAGGAAAGAAGAACCCAGGATATCTATAAACAGAAAACAGTGAGGAAACATTAGCTAACCAAAAAAGAATTTAAGCCCAGGTCCAGATGAAATTTCACCCCAGGGGATGAAGGGGTTAAAACAAAGAAATTTTGAAACTGCCATAATCTTTGAAATTTTTGGGAACAGGGAAGTCCCCGAAAATGGAGAAGGCAAAATGTTGTTCCATCTTTAAAAAAGGGGAAGAAGGTGGACCCAGGGGAAAAACCGGCGGTGAGTCTGACTTCTTACCGGAAAGTCTTTTAAAAAAAAATTTTTAAAAAACATGTATCAGTCCTGGTAAATGAAGTGATTAACAGGTGCATGGGTTTGAATAATAATTGTCGATAACTTAATTTCCTTCTATGACGAATCACTGATGGGTGGGATCAGGGGAAAAGCTGTGATAAGTATATCTTGACTTCAGCAAAGCATTTGACAAAGTATCTCACCAATCCTTATTGAAAAAATGATAAGTATGGAAAGGACAGGAAACGTTAGGTGGATTCATAATGGCTTAGTGATCGGCCCCAAAGAGTGGTTGAAAATGGCTGCACATCCAGTTGGAAGAATGTTAAGTGGGGTACCACAAGGGCCTTTTTGGGGGCCCGTATTTTTCAACTTTTTTTATAAAAGATTTAGATAGGAAATTTGGGGTAAACTGATAAAATTTGCTGTGGACACAAAGTAGGGGGGGTAGCTAATACTAGAGAAAGAGGAGGGGTTTTAAAAAAGATATACAAAAACTGGACAGGGGGCAGAACTAACAGAATGGATTTTAAAGGGAAAAAAATGCAAAGTACTACTTGGGAAATAAAATGAAAAAAATAAAAATGGGAGGAATGGGGCCCAAAAGAAACGCACATGGAAAAAGACTTGGGTATACAATTGATCACAGATTAACAGGTAAAACAGTGGATCAGCAGCAAAAAAGGCAAATGCAATTCGGGTGTATCAAGAAGCATATTTGTACGGGGGTCATTATTCCCTTACTCCTCTTTGGTCAGACCTCTTGGGAAACGTGTCCAGTTTTGGGCACACTTTTTAAAAAAGACTAACAAACTGGAGCAATTCAGAGAAGAGCCCCAGAATGGTGCCCGGTCTGAAAAATGTCCTTTAGGAAGGGTTTTTGGGATTTGGGAATGTTTAGCTTCAAAAAAAAAGATGGAGGGACTTAAAAAGCTGTCTACAAATATCTCAAGGGGTGTAATTGTAGAAGGATCATCTTTATTCTCATTTGGCAAGGGGAAGACAGAACAATGGAGATGAAACGAAATGGGAGGGGGGCACAGATTGATTTAGAAAAACTTTTTGACAGTTTGGGTGATCAAAGAGTGGAAAAGGCTGCCACAAGGGTGGTGGTTCCCTTAATGGGAAGTTTCAAACAAGGTGGATAACTAGTCGGGATGATTTAGAGAATCCTCTTTGGCGGGGGTTGGCCCGATCCCCAGGGGGTCCCTTCCAACTCTACCATTCTATTTTCTATGATTTTGAAAACTTGAATTGGGAATTTTACATTACTTTTAAAAAAAAAGTTTTAAACAACTTTAAATATGTTTATTTTCTGGTTCTTCAAAGACCACCTTTTGCTTTGATTACTTTTTTTTCTGATTTTCATAGTATGAAAATTGTAAATTACAAAGGGGTCAAACTATGTTTAACACTGTGGAATTAACACCCCCTTTTCAAAAAAGTGTAAAAACTGAAAATTGTCTTATATTTTGGTTCTTCAAAGTAGCCCCCTTTTTCTTTGTTACTGCTTTGCACGCGAAAAAGGGGAAGGCTGGACCAATGCCTATTCCCACCCTGAAGCATGGAGATTGGTGTGATGGTTTGGGGGGGCTTTGTGGTGACATGTTGGGGATTTTTTCAAAAAAGAACCGTGACGGTCCCAAAACCCCTCGATTGGGTTTAGGTTGGTGACTGTGGGGGGGCCAGGTCATTGGCATAGCACCCAAAAAACTTCCTTCTTTTGGGCAAATAGCCCTTAACGTCTGGAGGTGGTTTGGGGTCATTGTCCTGTTGAAAAAAAATGAGGGTCCAACAAAAACGCAAACCGGAGGGAATAGCTGTGCTGCAAATGCTGTGTGCCAGCGGGTTCAGTTTGCCTTCTTTTTAAATAAATCCCCAATGGGGGGATTTGAAAACCTACAATAAAAGACAAATTTTCAGTTGTTTCCAAATTTTTTTGTAAAGTGTAATGTATAATTCCACGTGTTAATTCATAGTTTTGATGCCTTCGTAGATTTAAAATTTTCATAGCTATAAAAAAACAAAAAAATTTGAATGAAAAGGTGTTTTCCAAATTTTTGGTTGTACAAAAAAAATTTTTTTTTTCTTATTTTTATTCTTTAAAAATTTTCCCCCTTGAAAAAGGCCATCAGGCCAAAACGTGGGGGGAGTTATATTATGCTGCAGCATCTTTATATCTTTTTGAGTGAGCTTTTTGTTGAATTCATGAAGATGTAATGAATTGAATATGGAACTTTGGTTTTTTTGCCAAAAAAATAATTTACAATAAACGAAAATGAAAGATATTAAATTCCCATTGTGATATTTCCTTGAGTGTCGGGTCTTGACTCTTTATATATTATATTTTTTCCCCCTCGCAGGGTTTTGCTGGTGTCCAGGTCTGACCCCTTTTTTTTTTATTTTGGGAGTGCACCACCCACAGGCTCAGTTGGTTTACACCAGAATATGAAAAGCAAAAAAAGTGTAATGTATCGTAGCGTCAGGGTTACGTATTGGGGAATTTAAAATCTCCGATTATATTTCAGGGAAACCCCAAAAACGCTCTTCAGTTTGGATTTGACCGTAATACAAAAAGTCAAAAAAACGGTCTGTATCAAAGATCCCCGCTTTAACGTTTTTGAGGAAAATTTTTAAAACTCCCTATAGATTTCCGGGGTACACCAGAAATCAGCATGGTTTTTCCTGATCCCGGGCCGGGGAGACGGTTTGTGTAGGGCGCAGCTCTTTCGGGTTTTGGGAAAAAATAAAATTCGTAATGTGCAGAAAAAAATAAAGATTAGTGCTGTGTTAAAAAGCCTTGCACAGGGAGGTACCACAGCAAAAAAAAATTCCTCCCCCGTCACTGGCAGGCAGCCCTAATAAACCTCGTGTCCCACAATAAATTTTCCTCCATTCATGGGAACAGAGTATAATTGGCTCTGCTGTCCACACAGCAATTCCCCTTTTTGTCTTGGCAGGGGCCCAAGGGCCCGCGTGCTGTACACAACAAAAATTCCCTCCCCTGCACGCACATAACTTACAGTTAAACGCTATCACCAAACACAGAAAATTGTTTTTTTTGCCTAATGCTTTACTATGGAAAACCTTTCCAGCAACCTCTCCTACCCAGGTTGGCAGAAGTTAAAAAAGGCGGTCAGCAGTGAGGATTTTATGGGGACTGTGACCCCCCAAAACAGCCAAACGCTGCAATGCCCCTTTTCCCAAGATGGTGTGGCCGCTGCCCATTCACGCGTTACCCACAGTTGCTTTTTTGTCATTTGGGTGAGAAAAGGCCCCTTTAACCCTTGGGAAAAAACCGACTTTGGCGCTCGGGTCCCGAAACCTGGCCGACCCCAGCTATGGGGCGGGTTTCACTGGCGAAACCCCCCCTTTTGGGGAAAGTCGATCTTTTTTTAACACCACCCGTTTTGCTCAAGTTTGTCTCAGTTTGAGATGGACCCGGTGAAGGTTCAGGGGTGTATGGGTGGGGCCCCGGCCTGAAAGT
>JARQOD010001648.1:0-56649 GCA_033576555.1 Oophaga sylvatica
TCCTGAATGCACACCTTCATGCACACCGATAGACAGAAATGCGATCTCCTGAATGCACACCTTCATGCACACCAAGAGACAGAAATGCGCTCTCCTGAATGCACACCTTCATGCACACCAAGAGACAGAAATGCGCTCTCCTGAATGCACACCTTCATGCACACCGATAGACAGAAATGCGATCTCCTGAATGCACACCTTCATGCACATCAAGAGACAGAAATGCGCTCTCAATGCGTGGAGACGCAGCACTTGGGAATAAAGGCAACAACTTACTACAGGCAGAATACAGACAAAGGATGGAGAGGCAGAAATGCGCCCTTCTGAATGTGCGCCTTTACGCTCCTGAATGCACACCTTCATGCGCACCAAGAGACAGAAATGCGCTCTCCTGAATGCACACCTTCATGCACACCAAGAGACAGAAATGCGACCTCCTGAATGCACACCTTCATGTGCACCAAGAGACAGAAATGCACTCTCCTGAATGCATAGCTTCATGCTCACCGATAGACAGAAATGCGACCTCCTGAATGCACACCTTCATGCGCACAAAGAGACAGAAATGCGCTCTCCTGAATGCACACCTTCATGCACACCAAGAGACAGAAATGCGACCTCCTGAATGCACACCTTCATGCACACCAAGAGACAGAAATGCGCTCTCCTGAATGCACACCTTCATGCACACCAAGAGACAGAAATGCGCTCTCCTGAATGCACACCTTCATGCACACCAAGAGACAGAAATGCGCTCTCCTGAATGCACACCTTCATGCACACCAAGAGACAGAAATGCACTCTCCTGAATGCACACCTTCATGCACACCGATAGACAGAAATGCGATCTCCGGAATGCACACCAAGAGACAGAAATGCGCTCTCCTGAATGCACACCTTCATGCACACCAAGAGACAGAAATGCGCTCTCCTGAATGCACACCTTCATGCACACCGATAGACAGAAATGCGACCTCCTGAATGCACACCTTCATGCGCACCAAGAGACAGAAATGCGCTCTCCTGAATGCACAGCTTCATGCACACCGATAGACAGAAATGCGATCTCCTGAATGCACACCTTCATGCACACCAAGAGACAGAAATGCGCTCTCCTGAATGCACACCTTCATAGACACCAAGAGACAGAAATGCGCTCTCCTGAATGCACAGCTTCATGCATACCAAGAGACAGAAATGCGCTCTCCTGAATGCACACCTTCATGCACACCGATAGACAGAAATGCGATCTCCTGAATGCACACCTTCATGCACACCGATAGACAGAAATGCGACCTCCTGAATGCACACCTTCATGCGCACCAAGAGACAGAAATGCGCTCTCCTGAATGCACAGCTTCATGCACACCGATAGACAGAAATGCGCTCTCCTGAATGCACACCTTCATGCGCACCAAGAGACAGAAATGCGCTCTCCTGAATGCACACCTTCATGGACACCAAGAGACAGAAATGCGCTCTCCTGAATGCACACCTTCATGCACACCAAGAGACAGAAATGCGCTCTCCTGAATGCACACCTTCATGCACACCGATAGACAGAAATGCGATCTCCTGAATGCACACCTTCATGCACATCAAGAAACAGAAATGCGCTCTCCTGAATGCACACCTTCATGCGCACAAGAGACAGAAATGCGCTCTCAATGCGTGGAGACGCAGCACTTGGGAATAAAGGCAACAACTTACTACAGGCAGAATACAGACAAAGGATGGAGAGGCAGAAATGCACCTTCTGAATGTGCGCCTTACGCTCCTGAATGCACACCTTCATGCGCACCAAGAGACAGAAATGCGCTCTCCTGAATGCACACCTTCATGCACACCAAGAGACAGAAATGCGCTCTCCTGAATGCACACCTTCATGCACACCAAGAGGCAGAAATGCGACCTCCTGAATGCACACCTTCATGCGCACCAAGAGACAGAAATGCGCTCTCCTGAATGCACACCTTCATGCACACCAAGAGACAGAAATGCGCTCTCCTGAATGCACATCTTCATGCACACCAAGAGCAGAAATGCGACCTCCTGAATGCACACCTTCATGCGCACCAAGAGACAGAAATGCGACCTCCTGAATGCACACCTTCATGCGCACCAAGAGACAGAAATGCGACCTCCTGAATGCACACCTTCATGCGCACCAAGAGACAGAAATGCGACCTCCTGAATGCACACCTTCATGCGCACCAAGAGGCAGAAATGCGCTCTCCTGAATGCACACCTTCATGCACACCAAGAGACAGAAATGCGCTCTCCTGAATGCACACCTTCATGCACACCAAGAGACAGAAATGCGCTCTCCTGAATGCACACCTTCATGTGCACCAAGAGACAGAAATGCACTCTCCTGAATGCACACCTTCATGCGCACCAAGAGACAGAAATGCGCTCTCCTGAATGCACACCTTCATGCACACCAAGAGACAGGAATGCGACCTCCTGAATGCACACCTTCATGTGCACCAAGAGACAGAAATGCGCTCTCCTGAATGCATAGCTTCATGCTCACCGATAGACAGAAATGCGACCTCCTGAATGCACACCTTCATGCGCACCAAGAGACAGAAATGCGCTCTCCTGAATGCACACCTTCATGCACACCAAGAGACAGAAATGCACTCTCCTGAATGCACACCTTCATGCACACCAAGAGACAGAAATGCGACCTCCTGAATGCACACCTTCATGCGCACCAAGAGACAGAAATGCACTCTCCTGAATGCACACCTTCATGCACACCAAGAGACAGAAATGCGACCTCCTGAATGCACACCTTCATGCACACCAAGAGACAGAAATGCGCTCTCCTGAATGCACACCTTCATGCACACCAAGAGACAGAAATGCGCTCTCCTGAATGCACACCTTCATGCACACCAAGAGACAGAAATGCGCTCTCAATGCGTGGAGACGCAGCACTTGGGAATAAAGGCAACAACTTACTACAGGCAGAATACAGACAAAGGATGGAGAGGCAGAAATGCACCCTTCTGAATGCGCGGCTTCCACCAAGCCCGAGCGCGCTCCTAAATCCACCGCCTCCCGCAGCTCCCAAAGACCAAGCAGCGCACAATCAGGGCAAGACTGCCACTCCCATGAGACGCCCACTGCAAGATTCACCTTCGAAGAGCAAACTCGCGTGCCACACACCACATATATGGCTGTTCTGTGCCCAGTAATGGGGAATCTCCAGCACCTACCTCCACCTGCAGAGCCGCACACCACATATATGGCTGTTCTGTGCCCAGTAATGGGGAATCTCCAGCACCTACCTCCACCTGCAGAGCCGCACACCACATATATGGCTGTTCTGCGCCCAGTAATGGGGAATCTCCAGCACCTACCTCCACCTGCAGAGCCGAACTCCACATATATGGCTGTTCTGTGCCCAGTAATGGGGAATCTCCAGCACCTACCTCCACCTGCAGAGCCGCACTCCACATGTATGGCTGTTCTGTGCCCAGTAATGGGGAATCTCCAGCACCTACCTCCACCTGCAGAGCCGCACACCACATGTATGGCTGTTCTGTGCCCAGTAATGGGGAATCTCCAGCACCTACCTCCACCTGCAGAGCCGCACACCACATATATGGCTGTTCTGTGCCCAGTAATGGGGAATCTCCAGCACCTACCTCCACCTGCAGAGCCGCACACCACATATATGGCTGTTCTGTGCCCAGTAATGGGGAATCTCCAGCACCTACCTCCACCTGCAGAGCCGCACTCCACATATATGGCTGTTCTGTGCCCAGTAATGGGGGATCTCCAGCACCTACCTCTACCTGCAGCGCCGCACACCACATGTATGGCTGTTCTGTGCCCAGTAATGAGGATCTCCAGCACCTACCTCCACCTGCAGAGCCGCACACCACATATATGGCTGTTCTGTGCCCAGTAATGGGGAATCTCCAGCACCTACCTCCACCTGCAGAGCCGCACACCACATATATGGATGTTCTGTGCCCAGTAATGGGGAATCTCCAGCACCTACCTCCACCTGCAGAGCCGCACTCCACATATATGGCTGTTCTGTGCCCAGTAATGTGGAATCTCCAGCACCTACCTCCACCTGCAGAGCCGCACACCACATATATGGATGTTCTGTGCCAGTAATGGGGAATCTCCAGCACCTACCTCCACCTGCAGAGCCGCACTCCACATATATGGCTGTTCTGCGCCCAGTAATGGGGAATCTCCAGCACCTACCTCCACCTGCAGAGCCGCACTCCACATATATGGCTGCTCTGCGCCCAGTAATGTGGAATCTCCAGCACCTACCTCCACCTGCAGAGCCGCACTCCACATATATGGCTGTTCTGTGCCCAGTAATGTGGAATCTCCAGCACCTACCTCCACCTGCAGAGCCGCACTCCACATATATGGCTGTTCTGTGCCCAGTAATGGGGAATCTCCAGCACCTACCTCCACCTGCAGAGCCGCACTCCACATATATGGCTGTTCTGTGCCCAGTAATGGGGAATCTCCAGCACCTACCTCCACCTGCAGAGCCGCACACCACATATATGGCTGTTCTGTGCCCAGTAATGTGGAATCTCCAGCACCTACCTCCACCTGCAGAGCCGCACTCCACATATATGGCTGTTCTGTGCCCAGTAATGGGAATCTCCAGCACCTACTTCCACCTGCAGAGCCGCACTCCACATATATGGCTGTTCTGTGCCCAGTAATGGGGAATCTCCAGCACCTACCTCCACCTGCAGAGCCGCACACCACATATATGGCTGTTCTGCGCCCAGTAATGGGGAGTCTCCAGCACCTACCTCCACCTGCAGAGCCGCACACCACATATATGGCTGTTCTGTGCCCAGTAATGGGGAATCTCCAGCACCTACCTCCACCTGCAGAGCCGCACTCCACATATATGGCTGTTCTGTACCCAGTAATGGGGAATCTCCAGCACCTACCTCCACCTGCAGAGCCGCACTCCACATATATGGCTGTTCTGTGCCCAGTAATGGGGAATCTCCAGCACCTACCTCCACCTGCAGAGCCGCACACCACATATATGGCTGTTCTGTGCCCAGTAATGGGGATCTCCAGCACCTACCTCCACCTGCAGAGCCGCACACCACATATATGGCTGTTCTGTGCCCAGTAATGGGGAATCTCCAGCACCTACCTCCACCTGCAGAGCCGCACACCACATATATGGCTGTTCTGTGCCCAGTAATGGGGGATCTCCAGCACCTACCTCCACCTGCAGAGCCGCACTCCACATATATGGCTGCTCTGTGCCCAGTAATGGGGAATCTCCAGCACCTACCTCCACCTGCAGAGCCGCACACCACATATATGGATGTTCTGTGCCCAGTAATGGGGAATCTCCAGCACCTACCTCCACCTGCAGAGCCGCACACCACATATATGGCTGTTCTGTGCCCAGTAATGGGGAATCTCCAGCACCTACCTCCACCTGCAGAGCCGCACACCACATGTAGGCTGTTCTGTGCCCAGTAATGGGAATCTCCAGCACCTACCTCCACCTGCAGAGCCGCACACCACATGTATGGCTGTTCTGTGCCCAGTAATGGGGAATCTCCAGCACCTACCTCCACCTGCAGAGCCGCACACCACATATATGGCTGTTCTGTGCCCAGTAATGGGGAATCTCCAGCACCTACCTCCACCTGCAGAGCCGCACACCACATATATGGCTGTTCTGTGCCCAGTAATGGGGAATCTCCAGCACCTACCTCCACCTGCAGAGCCGCACTCCACATGTATGGCTGTTCTGTGCCCAGTAATGAGGATCTCCAGCACCTACCTCCACCTGCAGAGCCGCACACCACATATATGGCTGTTCTGTGCCCAGTAATGGGGAATCTCCAGCACCTACCTCCACCTGCAGAGCCGCACACCACATATATGGATGTTCTGTGCCCAGTAATGGGGAATCTCCAGCACCTACCTCCACCTGCAGAGCCGCACTCCACATATATGGCTGTTCTGTGCCCAGTAATGTGGAATCTCCAGCACCTACCTCCACCTGCAGAGCCGCACACCACATATATGGATGTTCTGTGCCCAGTAATGGGGAATCTCCAGCACCTACCTCCACCTGCAGAGCCGCACTCCACATATATGGCTGTTCTGCGCCCAGTAATGGGGAATCTCCAGCACCTACCTCCACCTGCAGAGCCGCACTCCACATATATGGCTGCTCTGCGCCCAGTAATGTGGAATCTCCAGCACCTACCTCCACCTGCAGAGCCGCACTCCACATATATGGCTGTTCTGTGCCCAGTAATGTGGAATCTCCAGCACCTACCTCCACCTGCAGAGCCGCACTCCACATATATGGCTGTTCTGTGCCCAGTAATGGGGAATCTCCAGCACCTACCTCCACCTGCAGAGCCGCACTCCACATATATGGCTGTTCTGTGCCCAGTAATGGGGAATCTCCAGCACCTACCTCCACCTGCAGAGCCGCACACCACATATATGGCTGTTCTGTGCCCAGTAATGTGGAATCTCCAGCACCTACCTCCACCTGCAGAGCCGCACTCCACATATATGGCTGTTCTGTGCCCAGTAATGGGGAATCTCCAGCACCTACCTCCACCTGCAGAGCCGCACACCACATATATGGCTGTTCTGTGCCCAGTAATGGGGATCTCCAGCACCTACCTCCACCTGCAGAGCCGCACACCACATATATGGCTGTTCTGTGCCCAGTAATGGGGAATCTCCAGCACCTACCTCCACCTGCAGAGCCGCACACCACATATATGGCTGTTCTGTGCCCAGTAATGGGGGATCTCCAGCACCTACCTCCACCTGCAGAGCCGCACTCCACATATATGGCTGCTCTGTGCCCAGTAATGGGGAATCTCCAGCACCTACCTCCACCTGCAGAGCCGCACACCACATATATGGCTGTTCTGTGCCCAGTAATGGGGAATCTCCAGCACCTACCTCCACCTGCAGAGCCGCACACCACATATATGGCTGTTCTGTGCCCAGTAATGGGGAATCTCCAGCACCTACCTCCACCTGCAGAGCCGCACACCACATGTATGGCTGTTCTGTGCCCAGTAATGGGGAATCTCCAGCACCTACCTCCACCTGCAGAGCCGCACTCCACATATATGGCTGTTCTGTGCCCAGTAATGGGGAATCTCCAGCACCTACCTCCACCTGCAGAGCCGCACACCACATATATGGCTATTCTGTGCCCAGTAATGGGGAATCTCCAGCACCTACCTCCACCTGCAGAGCCGCACACCACATATATGGCTGTTCTGTGCCCAGTAATGGGGAATCTCCAGCACCTACCTCCACCTGCAGAGCCGCACACCACATATATGGCTGTTCTGTGCGCACAGGACCTGTGATGAGGTCACAGGAGGGAGGAGTCAGGGTCACATGATCAGGGGCCTCAGTATATACAGGCTGTGCTGGTTGTCGTGGTGGTGGAGGAGTCCAGGCAGTGCACATAGGGAGCTCCAGGGTGCACGTTCCCGTAGAGCGACCACTTGCTCAGGAGACTTCAGAGCATTTACATAGAGATGAACAGCGCTCCATAATCACCAGGTTTCACCTCAAAACTTCTTTATTGTGAGGTTTTTCTTCAGACCCTCATTCATGAATATTCTTTCTTGTGGTCGCAGTGTTTCCGCTCACAGACCCTTCCTCAGGCTTAATATAGACAGAAAACCAGAATAATATGAGAAAGTATAACAAGGAGCTCAGCAATCAGAAAACTGTATTACAGAGGACATTTATAGGGTGAGGTAAGGGGAGCCGGACTCTACAGTGACA
This sequence comes from Oophaga sylvatica, assembly GCA_033576555.1. Taxonomy (NCBI): domain Eukaryota; kingdom Metazoa; phylum Chordata; class Amphibia; order Anura; family Dendrobatidae; genus Oophaga; species Oophaga sylvatica. Next base: position 7,810 of record JARQOD010001648.1, read on the forward strand.
GCAGCTGTGCTTTATAGAAGAAAGTAACCAAGGAACACCCAGCATGGAAATACATCCTGATATTACTATCTTGGTCCGTGCAAAATTTTCGCACATTGGTCGTCGGGGGCGCAGGCAATTTCAGAAAAAGCAACTGGTCAAGTGTAAATATATTTCATGAGATGATGAACACAGACAGGTATTTATATATGTAGATTGGTAATACAACAAATTGGTTTATAAGTAGAAGCCAAAAAATGTCTTCCAATTGAGATGCCACCTGCAGGTCATTGTGTCTTTCTGCCGGTTTATGAAAATGAATGTTCAAACTGTATTTAGTGATAAAATCGTGAATGTGTGGTTTGTTTGGCTCTTTTCTTGCTGAAGGGGACAAGTTTACCTTTCAAATGGTGTATCATTTGTGTGTGTGGGGCGAAGTAATCACCAAAAAAGTAGTGCATGTTTACAAATGTGTTTGCAAATGTGACTCACCTGCAGTGAAGTGTGCAATTCTCCAATGTGCCTGAAATAGACTGGGGAAGTACTTGGGCAAGCTGGAAAGACCCCAAGGCAAATGTTTGGATTTGTTTGTTATGTCTGTAAGTAGCTTTGTGGTAGTGTGCTTTGGGGTAGTATGCTGCCACCTGCAGGTCATTTGACCTTTCAAATGATGTATCATTTGTTTGTGTGGGTGGAGTATGAATGAAGCAAGTGTGCAATTCAATAGGCAGTGCATGTTTACAAATGTGTTTGTATATGTGACTCACCTACAGTGAAGTGTGCAATCTTCCAATGTGCCTGAAATTGGCTGGGCAACCACTTGAGCAAGCTGGAAAGACCCCAAGGTAAATGTTTGGATTTGTTTGTGATGTCTTGAAGCAGCTTTGCGGTAGTGTGCTTTGGGGTAGTGTGCTGCCACCTGCAGGTCATTTTTCCTTACTGCAGGTTTATGAAAATTAATGTTTAAACTGTATTTTGTGATCAAATCGTGGATGTGTGGTTTCTTTGGCTATTTTCTTGCTGAAGGGGGCACGTTTACCTTTCAAATGGTGTATCATTTGTGTGTGTGGGTGCAGTATGAACAGAGATGCAAAGTAATCACCAAAAAACTTTTTAGAAATAATAGAATAGATTATTATTTATCAGCCTTCAGCTCGATCTTGGGCCATGGCAACTTCATGGATGAACGATCTATAGAAACTTCGATCTTTCCAGTGTCTCGGTATGACTGAACGTGCTTGCTATAAGCAAAATCGCAATAACTCTTTTTTATGAGATTTAATAAGACACGGTTAGATAGATAATAATGCCATTTAGGGGGATTTGTCTATTCTATTTTCGTCGATAGCTTGATAAATGGAAACGATGTAGTCCCAAAAGAGCTGTATGACACTACAACTCCACCAGATACACACGTGGTCAAAATTGTTGGTATCTCTCGTTAAATGAAAGAGCAAATGAAGGAAAGATTTGTCTCAGGAGATTAGAAAGAAAATTATAGACAAACATGTTAATGGTAAAAGTTATAAGACCATCTCCAAGCAGCTTGATGTTCCTGAGACTACAGTTGCACATATTATTCAGAAATTTAAGCTCCATGGGACTGTAGCCAACCTGCCTGGTCGTGGCCGCAGGAGGAAAGTTGCTGACAAATCAAAGAGATGCATAATATAAATTGTAAAAAAAGAGCCCAGAAAAACTTCTAAAGAGATTATAGGTGAACTTCAAACTCAAGGAACATCAGTGTTAGATCGCACCATCCGTCGTTGTATGAGCCAAAGTGGACTTCATGAGAGACGCCCAAGGAGGTCACCATTGTTGAAAAAAAATCATGAAAAAAGCAAGACTGGATTTTGCCAAACTACATGTTGACAAGCCACAAAGCTTGTGGGAGAATGTCCTATGGACAGATGAGACAAAATGGAACTTTTTGGCAAGGCACATCAGCTCTATGTTTACAGATGGAAAAATGAAGCATATCAAGAAAAGAACACTGTCCCTACTGTTAAACATGGAGGAGGCTCTGTTATGCTCTAGGATGCTTTGCTGCATCTAGCACAGGGTGTCTTGCATCTGTGTAGGGTACAATGAAATATCAAGACTATCAGGCTATGTGCACACGTTGCGGATTCTGCTGCGGATCCGCAGCGGATTTTCCGCTGCAGATCTGCAGCAGAACTGCAAGTGATGTACAGTAGCATTAGATGCAATGTTAAAAAAAAAACGCAGTGCACATGCTGCAGATTTTTCCGCGCGGATTTGGTGCGGATTTAAATCCGCAGCATGTCACTTCTTTTGTGCAGTTCCGCAGCGTTGTCAGACCTGCTCTAAATAGAAATCCGCAGGCCTGAAACCGCTGGGGAAATCCGCACAAAAACCGCGGCAAATCCGCATCAAATCCGCAGGTAAAAAGCAGGTCATTTTACCTGCGGATTTACCAAAATCTGCGCGGAAAATTCCTCAGCAGAATCCGCACCGTCTGCACCTAGCTTCAATGCATTTTTGAGAGAAATGTGCTGCCCAGTGTCAGAAAGCTTGGTTTCAATTCCAGGTCATGGGTCTTGCAACAGGATAATGATTAAAGGGAATCTGTCACCCTAAATTGGCGGGATATTTAAATGATGGCAGTCAGGTCAGATGGGCGGTGTTTTGGGTACTTGCCTTAACATGTTGTTTGCCGCTGTCTCCATTATTTCTGGGGATTGTAGTCGTTACCCTCCATATAACGCGCCTGCGCATTGCAATCTGCGGGCAAAGCATACTGCGCGTGCGCAATTCAAGATTGCAATGCGCAGGCGCGTTATATGGAGGGCAACGACTACAATTCCCAGAAATAATGGAGACAGCGGCAAACAACATGTTAAGGCAAGTACCCAAAACACCGCCCATCTGACCTGACTGCCATCATTTAAATATCCCGCCGATTTAGGGTGACAGATTCCCTTTAATGACCCAAAACTCACAGCTAAAACACCCAAGAATGGCTAAGAGGAAAACATTGGACTATTCTTAAGAGGCCTTCTATGAGCCCTGACCTAATCTTATTGATCATCTTTGGAAAGAGCTGAAACATGCTGTCTGGAAAAGGCAACCTTCAAACACGAGACAACTGGAGCAGTTTGCTCTTGAGGAGTGGGCCAAAATACCTGTCGAGAGGTGCAGAAGTCTCATTGACAGTTACAGGAATCGTTTGATTGCAGTGATTTCCTCAAAAGGTTGTGCAACAAAATATTAAGAGTACCATCATTTCTGTCCAGGCCTATTTCATGAGTTTCATTTTTTTTATTTCTGTGGAAGCATGGTTGAAAAGCAATGTCTGACTTTCATTTGTTCATTTTCATATATTTTATATTTATTATTACTTTTGTCAGATTCAAGTTATTTCTGTGACCGTTGCAGGTTTTTCTTTCATTAAATGAGGGGTACTAACAATTTTGACCATGTGTGTAGGTAGCATAGTACTTCTATCTTTACCACAACACCAACATCTGTCAGACACTGAGGGGAAACAGCATGTAGGTTAGCTGGGCACCGGTACCAGTGAGTCAAGCTTTTGTAGTTTTTTTCCTGAGCTGAGCAAACCATAGAGAATTTAGGTGAAAATAGAATTGACCTTCTCTACTCAACACCCAATATGTCAATCCCCAGCTCCTCAGTCCATCTCTCCATTTATTTTGGGATGTCCAATTCCTCACTTTGGTTTAGGAAAGCATATATAAGAGATACAACATGGGCAGGCAACGATGTCAATAAAAATTGTTTTTTCAAATTGGGTAGGTGTAGACATAAGCAACATTCCTCTACCATAGCAGAAAAGGAAAGATTTCAACTGAAAGTATTCCAGAAATGAGGTATTGCCGTCGAATGACAGGAGGGAAGAGATATGGGGGCAGTGCAGCTTCCTTAACCCCTCTCTGCCATCCGACGTACTATTCCGTCCATGTGACCCTGGACCTCATTCCCATGGACGGAATAGTACGTCATATGCGATCAGCTGCGCTCCCGGGGGAGCGCAGCTGATCGCGGCCGGGTGTCAGCTGTTTATCATAGCTGACACCCAGCACTATGTGTCAGGAGCCGGACCGCTCCCGGCACATTAACCCCTGGCACACTGCGATCAAACATGATCGCGGTGTACCGGGGGCACAGGGGAGGATCGCACAGGGAGGGGACTCCCTGGGCGCTCCCCTGAGACCCTCAGAACAGCGCGATGTGTCGCGCTGTTCCGAGGGTCCGTCCTCCCTCCAGGTCCCCGGATCCAAGATGGCGCCGGGGTCCTGCAGGGAGGCGGCTTCCTCAGTGCCTGCTGAGAGCAGGCACTGAGGAAGCCTGCAGCGATGCCAGAGCGATCGCTGGTGTGACAGAGTGCTGTGCACACTGTCACACCAGCGATCTGCTAAAATACTGTGATGTCCCACCCTGGGACAAAGTAAAAAAGTAAAAAAAATAAAAAGTGGTAAAAAAAATCATAAAAAAAAAAAATATTCCCCAATAAATTCATTTCTTCCTGTAAATAAAAAAAAACAATAAAAATACACATATTTGGTGTCGCCACGTCCGTAACGACCCCCCCTATAAAACTGTCCCACTAGTTAACCCCTTTAGTGAACCCCTTAAAAAAAAAAAAAACTAAGCAAAAAATCAATGCTTTATCATCATACCGCCGAACAAAAAGTGGAATAAAACGCGATCAAAAAGACCGATATAAATAAACATGGTACCGCTGAAAACGTCATCTTGTCCCGCAAAAAACTAGCCATGAAACAGCATCATCAGCGAAAAAATAAAAAAGTTATAGCTCGCAGAATAAAGCGATGCAAAAATAATAATTTTTTATATACAATTGTTTTTATTCTATAAAAGCGCCAAAACATAAAAAAATTATATAAATGAGGTATCGCCATAATCGTACTGACCCGAAGAATAAAACTGCTTTATCAATTTTACCACACGCGGAACGGTATAAAACGCCTCCTCCAAAAGAAATTCATGAATTGCTGATTTTTGTTCATTCTAACCTCACAAAAATCGAAATAAAAAGCGATCAAAAAAATGTCACGTGGTCATAAATGGTACCAATAAAAACGTCAACTCGTCCCGCAAAAAATAAGACCTCAAATGACTCTGTGGGCCAAAATATGCAAAAATTATAGCTCTCAAAATGTGGTGATGCAAAAAACTATTTTTTGCAATAAAAAGCGTCTTTTAGCGTGACAGCTGCCAATCATAAAAACCCGCTATAAATAGTAAATCAAACCCCCCTTTATCACCCCCTTAGTTAGGGAAAAATAATAAAATTAAAAAATGTATTTATTTCAATTTTCCCATTAGGGTTAGGGTTGCGGCTAAAGTTAGGGTTAGAGTTGGCGCTAACGTTAGGATTAGGGTTAGGGTTGGGATTAGGGTTAGGGGTGTGTTAGGGTTAGGTTTGTGGTTAGGACTAGGCTTAGGGGTGTGTTGGGGTTAGGTTTGGAGTTAGAATTGGAGGGTTTCTGCTGTTTAGGCACATCAGGGGCTCTCCAAATGTGACATGGCGTCTGATCTCAATTCCAGCCAATTCTGCGTTGAAAAAATCAAATGGTGCTCCTTCACTTCTGAGCTCTGCCATGCGCCCAAACAGTAGTTTACCCCCACATATGGGGTATCATCGTACTCTGGACCCCAAGAGTTATTGTGCAATTTGTCCTATTTCTTCTGTTACCCTTGGGAAAATAAAAAACTGGGGGCGACAAAATCATTTTTGTAAAATAGCGCTCACCACACATCTAGATAAGTTCCTTGTGGGGTCTATTTTCCAAAATGGGGTCACTTGTGGGGGGTTTCCACTGTTTAGGCGCATCAGGGCTCTCCAAATGTGACATGACGCCCCCAGACCATTCCATCAAAGTCTGCAATCCAAAACGTCACTACTTCCCTTCCGAGCCCAGACGTGCACCCATACAGTAGTTTTCTCCCACATATTGAGTATCAGCGTACTCAGGACAAATTGGACAACAAATTTTGGGGTCCAATTACTCCTGTTACCCTTGTGAAAATAAAATATTGGGGGCGAAAAAAATCATTTTTGTAAAAAAAAAAGGATTTTTTATTTTTAACGGCTGTACGTTATAAACTTCTGTGAAGCACTTCGGGTTCAAAGTGCTCACCACACATCTAGATAAGTTCCTTGAGGGGTCTAGTTTCCAAAATGGTGTCATTTCTGGGGGTTTCCACTGTTTAGGCAGATCAGGAGCTCTCCAAATACGACATGGCATCCAGCCAATTCTGCGTTGAAAAAGTCAAACGGCGCTCCTTCCCTTCCAACTCTGTCATGCACCCAAACAGTGGTTTACCCCCCCATATGGGGTATCAGCGTACTCAGGACAAATTGCACAATAACTTTTGGAGTCTTGTTACCCTTGGGAAAATAAAAATTGGGGTGAAAAGATCAATTTTGTGGAAAAAATATGATTTTTTAATTTTACGGCTCTACGTTATAAACTTGTGTGAAGCACTTGGGGGTTCAAATTGCTCACCAAAGATCTAGATAAGTTCCTTAGGGGTCTAGTTTCCCAAATGGGGTCACTTGTGGGGGTTTCCACTGTTTAGGCACATCAGGGGCTCTCCAAATGCAACATGGCGTCCAATCTCAATTCCAGCCAATTTTGGTTGGAAAAAGTCAAATGGTGCTCCTTCCATTCCGAGCTCTGCCATGCGCCCAAACAGTGGTTCCCCCCCACATATGGGGTATCAGCGTACTCAGGACAAATTGGACAACAACTTTTGTGGTCCAATTTCTCCTGTTACCCTTGGGAAAATAAAAAAATAGTGACTAAAAGATAATTTTTGTGGGAAAAAAAATAGGATTTTTTATTTTCATGCCCGGACATTATAAACTTGTGTGAAGCACTTGGGGTTCAAAGTGCTCACCAAAGATCTAGATAAGTTCCTTAGGGGGTCTAGCTTCCAAAATGGGGTCACTTGTAGGGGTTTCCACTGTTTAGGCTCATCTGGGGTACTACAAATGGAACATGACCCCCATCAATGTTTGCATTCCAAAACGTTACTGCTTCCTTTCCAAGCCCTGCCGTGCGCCCAAACAGTTCCCCCCCCCCCACATATTGGGTATCAGCGTACTCAGGACAAATTGGACAACAACTTTTGGGGTCAAATTTCCTTGGGAAAAAGCAAAAATTTGGGACTAAAAAATCATTTTGTGGAAAATAGTTTTTTTTTTCACACCCAGGCATTATAAATTTTTGTGAAACACTTTGGGGTACAAAGTGCTCACAACAGATCTAGATAACTTCCATAGGGGGTCTAGTTTCCAAAATGGTGTCACTTGTGGGGGGTTTTCACTGTTTAGGCGCATCAGGGGCTCTCCAAACGCGACATGGCGTCCAATCTCAACTCCAGCCAATTTTAGTTTGAAAAAGTCAAACGGCGCTCCTTCCCATACGAGCTCTGCCATGTGCCCAAACAGTGGTTTTCCCCCCACATATGGGGTATTGGCGTACTCAGGAGAAATTGCACAACAACTTTATCTGCCCATTTTCTCCTTTTACCCTTGTGAAAATAAAAAAAAGTTTGTAAAAGATCATTTTTGTGGCTAAAAAGTTAAATATTCATTTTTTCCTTCCACGTTGCTTCAGCTCCTGTGAAGCACCTGAAGGGTTAATAAACTTCTTGAATGTGGTTTTGAGTACCTTTAGGGGTGCAGTTTTTAGAATGGTGTCACTTTTGGGTATTTTCTGCCATATAGACTCCTCAAAGTGACTTCAAATATGAGGTGGTCCCTAAAAAAAATGGCTTTGTAAATTTTGTTGTAAAAATGAGAAATCACTGGTCAACTTTTAACCCTTATAATTTCCTAACAAAAAAAATTTTGGTTCCAAAATTGTGCTGATGTAAAGTAGACATGTGGGAAATGTTATTTCTTAACTATTTTGTGTGACATATTTCTCTGTTTTAAGGGAAAAAAAATTCAAAGTTTGAAAATTGCAAAATTTTCAAAATTTTCACCATATTTGCGTTTTTTTTCAAAAAATAAACGCAAGTTATATCGAAGAAATTTTACCACTAACGTGAAGTACAATATGTCACGAGAAAACAATCTCAGAATCGCGAAGATCCGTTGAAGCGTTCCAGACTTATAACCTCATAAAGAGACAGTGGTCAGAATTGTAAAAATTGGCCCGGTCATTAACGTGCAAACCACCCTTGGCGGTGAAGGGGTTAAACACGTGATAAAAGCTGGGGTCGTCTGATGCCTTCCAGCACATAAAATGTTTAGTATGCAAACCCAGAGGAAATTCCGGATTATAAAAGAGTGGTGTAAGTGGTCCTCTGCCGAAAGAGAGAGCCATATTTAGTTGTCAGTTCCCAAGATTTTAAAACGATTTTAAAAAAGTAAGCTTCTTGTTCAATTTGACCTCTATTCTTCTGGCTAATCCAAGGGAGGTTCATCAAAGGTAGATCTGAGCTATTCTGTTTGATATTCACCCATTGTGTATGTGTACCGTGAAACTGCCAGTCAATCAGTCTCATCAAAATAGCTGCCCTGTGGTATAATTTGAAGTTTGGAAGACCTGCTCCTCCTGCATTTTTATGTCTATATAGGGTAGAGATGCCTATCCTTGATCTATGACCTCCCCCTCAATAATTCAAATGACTAATTTGAATCTAGAGAAGAAAACAGGAGGGAGGACTATGGGAATCATCTGAAACATATACAGAAATTGTAAGACATCCAATTTAAGGTGTTAGTAAGTCCAAATCAAGAGAGCCTCCCTTTATCATATCTAAGTCTTTTGTAGTTCTGTCCAAGAGATAGTTTAAAGCAGGGGTGGGAACCTTTTTTCTGCCGAGGGCCATTTGGAATTTTATAATAGCGTTCGAGGGCTGCATAAAATTATTAATAATGATGAGCGAGTATACTCTTTGTTCGGGTTTTGCCAAGCATGCTCAAGTGTCCTCTGAGTATTTTGGCGTGCTCGGAGATTTAGTTTCTGTCAACGCATTTGCATGATTTGCAGCTGCTGGACAGCCTGAATACATGTGGGGATTCCTTAACAAACGGGCATTCCTCACATGTATTCAGGCTGGCCAGCAGCTGCAAATCAGGGAGCTGAGGCGACGAAAACTAAATCTCCCCATTAGGCAGCACAGGTCCCCATTAGGCAGCACAAGTCCCCAATAGGCAGCACATGTCCCCATTAGGCAGCACAGGTCCCCATAAGGCAGCACATGTCCCCAATAGGCAGCACATCTCCCCATTAGGTAGCACAGGTCCCCAATAGGCAGGCAAATGTCCCCATTAGGCAGCACAGGTCCCCATTAGGCAGCACAGGTCCACAATAGGCAGCACATGTCCCCATTAGGCAGCACAGGTCCCCATTAGGCAGCACAGGTCCCCATTAGGCAGCACATGTCCCCATTAGGCAGCACATGTCCCCAATAGGCAGCACATGTCCCCATTAGGCAGGCAAATGTCCCCATTAGGCAGCTCCTGTGTCCGCTGCTCCTTACTACCCACGTGGCCCCTGTAGCCGACCAGTGGCGCCCCTCACTGGATGCTGCTCCTGCTTCCTGTGTAGCACGAATACACAATCCGCGGTTCCCCCACCGCAGCCAGAGACACTGTAACACAGCGCAGCACAAACACGTCAGAGACCCTGCACAGACAGGAAGAGAAACGGACTACAGTTCCCACAATGCTTCACGCAGAGAGCAAAACTTTATTGAAAACGAACAAAAGAAAAAGTGTCAGCGAAAAGTGTACATTGGGTGATAATGAGGTGCGAGGGTGCACTGTACACTGTATCGGCTGCCGGGCCGGATCAGGTGATATGGCCGGACGTTCCCCACCCCTGGTTTAAAGAGTACATTTTATAAGGGTCCAAAGGAACCACCACCCCCAGATATTTCAAGGCCGTATTTTGCAATTTAAGAGGGACATTTTCTGTTAAAAGTTTTACCTAATAATTTGGCAGCGTAATATTGAGCCCCCTCTGACTTAGAATAATTGACATTGAAATTGCTAAGGTGGCCAAAGACTTCAAATTCTTTAATTAATGAGGGAAGGTGATCCGAGGCTGTGAGATGAACAAAAAGAGATCATCAGCAAATAGAGCCAATTTACACTGTCCTTTTCCAACCGGGATGCCAAGAATATTAGGGTTATCTCTGACTCTGTTGTCGACTCTCCCGGGACAAGTGACTTCTTTCCTGTCCTTAATGCAAGGTCACCCTAGCTCACCCTGTTTCCTGGATTATTTCTGATGGTAAAGACATCGGGGGCCACATACCTTGCCTAGCTCCTGAGGGGAGTGGTAGTGTACCTTAATACACCAAAAAGACTAACAAGGTAATGTGGGATAAAGGAAAATACCACTCATACAAAATATACTCACACAAACAAGAGAGGTATATACGGGGGAGTGGAGGATGGAGTAAACCCAAAGTAGGAGAACAAGGGGAATTACCACACATGCAAACTCTAGCAAGTCTCTGATAAATACACCAAACACCTTCTCAAAAAACAACCACCAACCAACAACCTCCAGACATGCAGCAAAAGCTACTCAGACAATGAGTATTTTTTGAGTAGAGATTGATGAAACACATTATGGATCCTAAAAGTGGGAGACAAAGCAAGACAGAATGCCACGGGATTAAAGTCGGTCACAATTTTATAAGGGCCGAAGAACGTTGGACCCAGATTCAAGAGGGAACCTTCTTATATTTCTTATATTTCGACCCCATCTTCCTCAAATTATCATGAACCCCTTGTCACATAGATATAATTGATGATGAAAACCATTCTTCTTCAGGTATTCCAGAAGAACGATTCCTATTAAATCAGTTGAACTGAGGATGAATGCCCCGAAAAAAGGGACTTACCAGTAGACTCATAATGACGATTATTTACCGCTAATTCAGCTAGAGGTAAGTAGGTAACCCAATCCTCCTGATTCTTAGACACAAAACACCTAAAATAAGTCTCAAGATTCTAGTTAACCCGTTCAGTTTTCCCATTAGACTGTGGGTGATTTGCTGTAGAGAACGACAGATGAATCCCCAAATGAGTGCCAAACGCCCTCCAAAATTTGGAAATAAACTGCACCCCTCGATCAGAAACAATATCAGTAGGGATCCCATGTCATTTTACAATCTCTCTAATGAAAATTTGAGCCAAGGTCTTGGCATTAGGTAAAGCAGGTAGCCCAATGAAATGTGACATTTTACTGAATCTATCCACCACCACCAAAACTACAGTATTACCTGATCAGTGATAAAATCAACTGATAAATGAGTCCAAGGTCTACCTGGAATCACCAATAGTTGGGGAGTAGTGTTGAGCGATATTGCTCGATATCTAAAAATATCGTATCGAAATTGTATCGCCGATATCACTAAATATCGGCGATATCCGATTTCGATAGCGGAAGTCCCATGTAAGTCTATGGGAACAAAATATCGCAACTAAAAAAAACCCTTTATTTCCTTGTAAACACTAAATATACACACATAGAATACATATATATATATTTACATGTCATTGTGACATATATGTATATATATACATATATGTATAGTTTATACACTTCTACATAGTAAAATATCCTCTGATTCAATTGCCGGGTAAAGCCGGCTTCTGTGAAAAGACAGAAGCACCCGACATGAAATGACACTTGGTGTACATAGGGTTAACCATGTCTTTTCATGTCGTTTGCAATCTGATTTGCACAAACAATTACATCAGTCTATGTGTGCAAAATTTCACACCTGTAGGGGTTAATTAAAGGTGTAAATTCGTTGTAAAAAAACCAGACTTTTTTGCTACGAATTTACACCTTTAATTAACCCCTACAGGTGTGAAATTTTGCACACTTACACTCATGTAATTGTTTGTGCAAATCAGATATCAAACTACATGAAAAGACATGGTTAACTCTATGTAAACCAAGTGTCATTTCATGTCGGGTTCTGCATTTTCACAAAAGCCGGCAATTGAATTAGCGGCTATTATACTATGTAGAAGTGTATGAACTATAAATATAAATATATATATATGTGTCACAAATTTAATGACATGTATATATATATATATGAGGTGTAAAATTGCTGAAAAAAAAGGCGTGGGCTCCCGCCCTATTTTCACAACCAGACAGACAAAGCCAGTGAGTGGGGGCAGATAATAATAGCCCAGAGAGGGACCATTATTTTTGCCCCCCCCCCCCCCCGGCTACTAACATCTGCCCCAAGACACCCCAGAAAGGGCAAATCTCTAATTAGATTTGCCCTTTCTGGCACTTTGCCCGTCTATTCCCATTGCCCTGTAGCGGTGGCGAATGGGTTAATAAGGGGTTAAAATGACCTTGCAATTGAAAGGTCACTTTAAGCCAGGTTAATAATTGAGAGCTGTCAATTAGACAACTATCAATTATTAATCCTATTGTATGAAAGAAAAATCAAACACACACACTTTAATAAAAAAGAAGTTTAATGAAATAATCACACAGTTTTTGACCATATTTTATTTTCCTGCTAAAACCATTTCCTGTAATAAAAATAAAATAATAAAGCAAAATTATTCTTACCAATCCGATGTACAGTCAGGTCCCACGGTGTAATCCTTCAGAAAGGGTTAATGTTTACTGCAGGGACCGCAGCTAATGCTGCAGCCTCACAGTAAACCCCCAAATGAATGAGTTCCTCTCCTGGCTGACAGGAGAGGAAGTGGAAAGCTTAATTGATTGCTTTCCACTTTCACTTCAGGTCAGCCAGGGACACAATCAGTGATGTCAGAGGGAACTGGTTAACAAAAATAGGGATCCCCTCGAAAAAAATTGGCGTGGGGTCCCCCCTATTTTTGTTAACCAGCCAGATGAAGCAGACCGCTGAGGCCTGGTTTTTCAGGCTGGTAAGGATCCAATATCCATGGACCTTGCAAGCCTGATAATACCAGGCCACAGCAGTCTGCATATCTTGGCTGATTAACAAAAATAGGGGATCCCCTCGAAAAAAATTGGCGTGGGTCCCCCCTATTTTTGTTAACCAGCCAGATGAAGCAGACCGCTGAGGCCTGGTTTTTCAGGCTGGTAAGGATCCAATATCCATGGACCTTGCAAGCCTGATAATACCAGGCCACAGCAGTCTGCTTAGCTTGGCTGGTTAACAAAAATAGGGGATCCCCTCGAAAAAAAAAACGGCGTAGGGGTCCCCCTATTTTTGTTAACCAGCCAAGTAAAATGCAGACTGCTGCGGCCTGGTATTAAAAGACTGTCAAGGCCCATGGATTTTGGCCCTCAACAGCCTGATAATACCAGGCTACAGCAGCCCCACATTTGGCGCATCAAAAGATGTGCCAATTGTGGCACTTTACCCGGCTCTTCCCACTTGCCCTGTAGCGGTGGCAAGCGGGGGTAATAAGGGGTTAATGTCACCGTTGATTGCACGGTGACAATAAGCCCGGTTAATAATGGAGAGGTGTCAATAAGACACCGATCCATTATTAATCCCAAAGTTATTAAATGCATAAAAAAAAGACAAAGCAAGAAAAAAGTATTTTAATGAAATAAAAGAGACAACACACTTTTCATTTCTTTTATTGTACTCTTTTTTTTTTAAACCAATTATTTTATTTAGGTTTCAAAAATTAACAGCAAACAGTTATCAATATACATATAACAATTCACATAACGTGTAGTAATACAGTCAAAACCCTCTCCCCCCTCCCGCCAATACTCCTTATGCTGGGCATACCTGGAACATTGACAATCATATTACCGCCATCCATGCGGACCATATTTTCCCAAAAGTTCTCTCTCCATGCCTCCGCCTGTAAATGCTTTCCTCTAAATGCATTACCGTACGTGTCTGAGCAATAAATTCCCTCCTAGTGGGGGTTCCGAATCTGTCCACTTTCGTGCTATTAATTTGCGTGCCACATATAGCAATCGCGCTATCGCCACTTTGTAATGTTCCGAGACAGGTATACCATCCACCTCCCCCAAAACACACAGCACCGGGTTTCTGTCAATTGTACATGTATAAGCCCTCTCAATTTTGTTAATAACGACCAACCAATAAGCCGCCAGCCGTGGGCACGACCATAGCATGTGCAGCAATCCGGCCTGGTCCATGCCACACCTAGGGCAATTGGAATCTCCCCTCAAGCCCGCCTTGTACAGAAGCAACGGTGTTTTGTATGTCCTATGTATTATGTATAATTGGGAGAGTCGTGCCTGCTCGCTTAGAGAGATCTTCGGGACATATTCTAGAATTGCCTCCCATTGTTCTGTCGTGAGGGTACCCACCTCCTTTTCCCATTTACTCTTTGCAATGAGGTGATTTCCCCCCAGATAGGAGTGCAGTAGGTCATGATATAAGCTCGATATGACTCCCCTCGTCCCTCCCTTCATACACACAAAGTCTAGTACAATGTCACCCTGAACCGTCATAGCTCCCAATCCACACTGTGCCCTCCAAGCATGTCGAAGCCTATAGTATTGAAATCCCCATACCAAAGGCAAATCAAATTCCTCTCTCAATTTCTCAAAGGTCTTCAGGTCCGTTCCACTCTGCAGCTGGCACACATATCTCACTCCTTGCGCCTTCCAATTTCCCATTTGACACAGCTTATTAAGTTCCGGCAGATGTTCATTGCCCAACACCGGTGAGTATCTAGTCAGACCGTCCACCCCCCTGATCTTTTTAATAGTGTCCCATACCTTCTGAGTCAAGCCTAAGGTAGGATATATTGCTCCCAATTTCTTAAAGGTACCATCCTCTAACGCCTGGACCAGTGGGCGTCTCCCCGACACATGTTCCAGCACCCGGCAAGCTGCCCCTCCACAATCGGGCTCTCTCCATCCCCTGACATGCTGGCCCTGTACTGCCAAAAAATAGACCCAGGGATTGGGTGCGGTCAATCCTCCCTTCTCCTTCCCATTTTGCAGCGTCTGCCTCTTGCCCCATATCAAGGATCTGAAGATAGAATCAATACCCTGAAACCGTTTCTTTGGTAGCCATATCGGTGAGTTGTGCAAAACGTACATTAATTGTGGCATAAGGACCATCTTAATCAGGTTAGTTCTACTCGGCACCATGCGCCTATTTTCTTTTTAAATTTCTCTAGCAGAGGAACTAAATTCAGATCCGTGAATCGTGTCAATGGAAGCGCCACCCATATCCCAAGGTATTTAAATTGTGAAACCAGCCGGAGCTGCTTCCCCCTCTCATCTATCTCCTCCGCTTTTATTGGTCTATCTACAGCCATGACATAAGACTTGTGCCAGTTTATCTCCAGTCCCGAAATGCTCCCAAAGTGTTTAATTACATCCATGGTGCACCCCAATGTCTCTCCTGCACTTTCCAGAAATAACAGGATGTCATCGGCATACAGTGATATTTTTTCTTCCAGCCTCCCAAATTTAAATCCGACCACTCCTCTCTCAGCTCTTATTTTGGCCGCCAGGGGCTCCACAGCCACCGCAAACAATAGCGGGACAGCGGGCACCCCTGCCTTGTGCCCCTATGTAGGTCAAACATCCCGGACCGTTCACCATTCACCTTAACTACCGCCCTTGGAGATGAGTACAGTAACTTCACCCAAGCCATGAACGTGGGGCCAAATCCCATTATTTCCATGATTTTCCATAAATATTTCCATTCCACACTGTCAAATGCTTTTCTAGCGTCCAATGACATCACTATTCTCCCGCCCCCATTATTAGCAGGCAGCTGCATATTAAGAAATAATCTTCTCAAGTTAACAGCCGTGGAGCGGTTGGGCATAAAGCCCGACTGGTCCTCGTGAATAACAGTATGCGCAACCCCGGTGAGCCGGATGGCCAGGATCTTAGCGAGTATTTTGACATCCGTTGTCAACAACGATATGGGTCTATACGACTCCGCATCCATGGGGTCTTTCCCCTCCTTTGGTAGAACCACTATCACCGCTTCCTCCATTGATCTCGGTAGCGCCCCCTTCACCAAAGCCTCCTCAAACACATTTTTCAGTTTTGGGGCCAGCAGCTCCACCAGCTCCCTGTACACCTCCCCAGGTAGACCATCAGCACCCGGTGATTTGTTATTGGGCATAGACAGAATTGCACATTCCACCTCCTCCATACTCACAGGTTCATCCAACCTTAACCTATCTTCCTCAGACAATTTAGACAGTGAGATGCCCTCCAAGAATTCCTCTACGGCCCTCTCCGTGTCCCGTACTCTTGAATTGTATAGTGCATGTAATATTCCTTGAAGACCTCCAATATATCCTTTGTGTCTGTCAGAGTCGTCCCCGTTTGGTCTCTCAACCTGTACACCCTGGAAGATTCCCTCTGTGCCGCAGATATCACCGCCAACAAGTGACCCACTCTCTCTCCTTCCTCAAAGAATTGGGCTTGCTGAAATGCCCTTTTCCTCTCAGCTTGCATCATGTGCAGTTTATTAACTGCCTCCTGTGCCAATTTTAGTCTATTGTGAGCTGCACTCGTTGGCGTCAAAATCATGTCTGCCTCTGCCCTTGTCAAGTCATCCTTTATTTGTTGATCTGCCAATTTAGTTTTGGTCTTACACCGTGAGATCTCACCTATAAAAAGTCCCCTCATAAATGCCTTCATAGCCTCCCACACCACTGTGGTCTCCGCACTCCCCTCATTCACTTGGAAGAAGTGCTCTAGTTCTTTGGTTATTCCGCCCATATCCACCACTTTAAGCCACGTCTGGTGAAGACGCCAACCTCCCCTCTGTCCCTGAACAGATCCCACTAGAAGCGTGACAACCATAGGACTATGATCCGATAGAGTCCTCTGTAGGTATTCCACCTCCCCAACCATCCCATCCATAGCAGTATCCCCAAAAGCCAGGTCTATCCTTGACAGTGTTCCGTATGTAGCCGAGTGGCACGAGAAGATCCTCTTACCCTCATTTCGTACTCTCCACAGATCCACCAGCCCCAGCTCCCCCACGTAGGTGCCAAATGCAGTCATTCCGTCCCGTCCCGCTTCCATACCTGCCGGACGTACTTTATCCCAGTAATCATTCATGGTGTTGTTAACATCTCCCATAATCAACATCGGAGCCTCCCCCCATCTGGCCGTCAAGTCCAATACTGCTTGAAGTGCCTTTTTAGAATAAGGTGGAGGGATATATAAAGCCACTAAAATCATTTTGTGTCCATACAATCTGCATGCAATCCATACATACTGCCCTTCACTGTCTACTTGCACTGCCAGCTCTTCATAATGTGCGTTTTTATGTATTAGGACTGACACCCCCCTGGAGTACGAGGAATAAGTAGAATGATATGTCTTTAACATCCACCCTCTCGACAGCCAGTGCCTAGTATCTCCAGTGAGATGGGTCTCCTGTAAGCACGCAATCATAGGATCACAAGATCTGATGTGATTCAGAATTGCTGCCCTCTTAATCCTGTCAGATATACCACGTACATTCCAACTTAAAATCCGAACAGTACGGTTACTCATTGTGCATCAGAAAAAACAATCCACCATCATCAAGTAACATCTTCCCATTTTGTTCCCCAGCATACCAGGTCAAACAGCATAAGCAACCCCATTTTCCCGCAACTCCACTTAATTTGGCAGGATAAATTGTAGAATATTTCACATTCAAAGAGCGGAGCTGTTTCTTCACTTCACCATACCGTAGCCGCAGCTTTTGCACCTCAGCCGAATAATCCGGGTATATTTCAATGCGTTTGCCCTCCAGGGTAAGATCTGTCAATTTTCTGGCCTTACGTAAGATAGTGTCCCGGTCTCTGCAGTTCAGGATTCTGGCTAACATCGTACGAGGGCTCTCTCCAGGCACTGGGGGTCTCATGGGCACTCGATGGGCACGCTCCACAGCAAACACCCTCGACAGGATATTAGACCCAAACTTTCCCAGCAGCCAGGTTTCAACAAAGGTCGTGGGGTCAGCACCCTCAGCTCTTTCAGGGATGCCCACAATACGCAGATTGTTCCTGCGTGACCGGTTTTCCAGGTCATCGTTTTTAATAGCCACTACCGCGATCCTTTGAATGTGCTGTTGTTGCGTCTTTTGCACTGAGGTTAAATGATCTTCTGTTACACCAACTCTGCCCTCCACCTCAGTCAATCTGGCTGTAACTTTCTGCATAGAAGCCTCAATGCCTCTCATATCGGTTTTTAGACCATTCACCTGCTTTGTCAGAGCAGTTAAGGCAGTCTTGCAGCATAAGACAGCCTGGAATACATCTCGCAGAGTCGGCTCTGCCTCATCTGAACTTTCAGCTGCCAGCACAGTATCACCATCCCCCTCCTCCTGCTGTTCATTATGTAGCGCAGGCATCTCCTCACCATCTTCCTCCTCATCTCCATGCTTCTCACTACCTTCACTTCCTTCTTCATCTGCCTCCATGCCCCTCGCATGCCTGTGCAGCCGCGCTGAAGCCTCCAGCCTCCGTGCATAGGCTGTGTTCCTCCTTCCCGCCTCTTCCTCTGTCTCGGTGCCATCTTGGGCTGAGGCATTGCTGCAGGCCCCGGCATCCTTCTGCCTTTTGCGGCCCATGTTGGTCTCTCTGAGTCTGGCAGAAGCTCGCCTCTGACTCCCGGGACCCTCAGACAACAGTTCCTGATAAGGGATTTGGCTGATTCGGGCTCTATGCAGGATAATTGAAGCTAATGGTGGTGGAGAAACACTGCCACCCGACCTCTCACATCAAGAGCTAGGCCACGCCCCCTTTTATTGTACTCTCATTCCTGCGACGCCATCGATCTCCTGTAAAAAAACCAACAGTATACCACCTGTCCGACGCAGTCCATAACGACAGTCCCACGACGATCCAGCTCTGCTACATCGCAATGACAGGCAGAGCCTGTCATCGCGACGCAGCACAGCTGATTACCTGCTTCCCCGGCGGTGACGTCATCGGACTGACTGCTTTACGGCCGGGATTACCCAGCAGTCACTGCAGTTATCGCGAGAAACTGCATGTGACCGCCGGGGAGAAGAGGATGGCGGCCATGAAGCAGTCCAGGACGTGACCGCCGGAGATCTTCTGCCAGGTAAGTGCCGCTGACTCCTGACAGACCCGACCGACGGACACTGACAGTGACAGACCCGACCGACGGACACGGACAGTGACAGTGACAAATCCGATTCCGGTATTCGATATGACGAAAATATCAAAACGAATTATCGAAAGGCCGATAGAGCTAATATCGGCCGATAGCCGATATTTGCATTATCGTATCGCTCAACACTATTGGGGAGACTAAGACTGATGTATATGAGAGGTTTTAGAAAACACAGATACTGCAGGCTTCTACATAGTCCCGGGCAAACTGATGTACCAATGACCACCAAAAACAGAGTAAGACGGTCTGTGGTGGCTTTATTACTGGGATTTCTAGCCAAGACCGAATGATGTTTACTAAGAACTCTTAGATGGAGATTCACAGGTACAAACAGTTTACTTAACGGACAGGCAGCAGGGGCAACCCTCTGAGCCTCAATGACCTCTTTCTCAAGATAGGAGCATATAGACGCAATAAGCACCCCTTTTTGTAGTATGGAACCGATTCACAATTATCTCCACCAACCCTAGTGAAGAGCAATGCCCATCTTGCCTGTCTAGGCATTAGATGTTTTGCAAACTCTAAATATACAGGATTCTTATAATCTGTGATTACCATATCCAGCTGAACTGCACCCTCCAGAAAATGACACTTTTCAAAGGGCACTTTGATTGCCAAGAGTTCCCTGTTACCATAGTCATAATTTCTATCCGTAGTGACAGTTTTTTAGAAGCGTATGCAAATCGATGCCATTTACCAGGAGATGTACCCTGCAACAATACAGTCCCCACCCCCAGTTCAGACGCATCAACTTATACAATAAATGGCTGACTGATGTCAGGCTGTATGAGAATCGGCACAGATGCAAAACACTCCAAGGTATCAAATGCCTCCCTGATCAGACTAGACCACTTGGAAAAGTCTGTCATTTTCCTAGTTATATCCTTCATAGGTCTGGCCACTGCCAAAACGTTTTTGACAAACTCACGGTAGTAGTTGGCAAATCCAGAAAACCTTTGTAATGCATTCAAATCCTCAGAACGATCCCATCCAATACCGCCTTGATTTTCGCCGGATCCATGAAAAAACTGGTGAACGATAAAACTTATTCTGGAAGAGGGATATCCTCAACTGAGAACATACATTTTTCTGGTTTGACAAATCATTTATTGTTTCTGAGTATCTGTTAGACCTGCCTGACATTTACATGATGTGACTCACCGTAAGTTGAATAAATAAATATGTCATCAAGATAGATTACAACAAATCTACCTACCAGGTGACTGAAGATGTCATTTAAAAAAGTAATGAAAGACAGCTGGAGCATTAGTCAACCCAAATGGCATCACAAGGTACTGATAGTGTCCCTCAGGCATATTGAAAGCTGTTTTCCACTCTTTCAGCTTTTTATTTAGAGTGAGATTATATGCCCTCCTGAGATCCAGTTTAGAAAACCATCAATCTGATTAAAGAGGATGACAGGGAGCAGATACGGATTCTGGACTGTAATCTGATGGAGCTCGTGGAAATCTAGGCAGGGCATAACACTCCATCTTTCTTCATTACAAAGAAAATCCCTGCGGCAATGGGGAAGAGTATGGTCAGATATGACCCTTTGCCAAACAATCCTCAATATAGTCCTTCATGGCCTACTACTCTGGATCAAAGATATTATATAGTCTGCTCTTTGGCAGCTGGCCACAGTGACAAGATTAAACCTGCACAATTTAATATGAAGGTGAAGTGCTTCTAATCAGTGCTGGAGTAGGAGAAATTAGGCGCTGCAGTCTTCTGGCTCCTCTCTGTCACAGTAAACCCATGACAGCTACTGCTAGATGCTCCATTATTATTAAATAGAGCAGAGGAGACAATGGGTATCCCTGACGGGTACCATTGTGGATAGGAATTGGGGAGGATAAGGACCCATTTTCCTTAACTCTTTCAGATGGATTCCTGTAGAGTGAAGAGACCTTCTTTATCCAACCAAGGACAACATCAGCAAGGAGTTTGTATGTTCTCCCTGTGTTTGCGTGGGTTTCCTCCGTGTACTCTGTTTTCCTCACACATTCCAAAGACATACTGATAGGGAATGTAGATTGTGAGCCCCATCAGGGACAGTGTAAGGTTCTTTGTACATGTTCTTGAAACTCAGTTTTCCGTCAGCCATTTTGCTTTCTGTCTTGCTGCAGCTATCTTGCCCTCAGTCAATATGGAGTTTTCAGCTTTCATGTTCCCGCCCTGATTCTCTCCCTCTTGCTTCTTAAGCAGCCACAGCTGAGCAATCAGTGCTTCAGAATCTAGCCTGCAGTGAACCTGTGACCTGACTCCTGGAAGCCTTGGACTATGTACTCCAGCTATTCCTACTGAGGAACTCTGAACACTTGTGGACTCTGAACCCTGCTCTTTGAAAGATCCACGTTTGCATGGACTTACGGTAACAGAGAAGAAGATCCTGAACCTGTTGTGGAGAGTGATTGCTGAGCTTAAGTTACTCTGGCCTGCTGTGTCTCCTGCTTCTGTATCTGCAAACTGTGTGACTATTTTTGCCACTTGTATGAAGTAATACAAGACCTTCTATATCAAACCTGTGTCTCATGTATTTTCATCGCACCCAAGCACAAGACGCTATATGAACTGTACTACATACATTACAAGATTCTGAAGCCAAAACGTTAGTGTCTGCTGGGTCTGGAAGGCTGTGTCTGCTGTAACTGTGGATATCAGACGTCCAGTTGTACTTTCTGTGATGACAGTGGTTGTGACTTCTCACAACCATTCCAGGTGAGCAATTCCCTTAAGTTTTTTTTTCTGCAGTGTTACCACAGGTAAACACTATTGTTTTTTTTTCTCTTCCCTCTTTTTGTGTCTGCTGTAACTGTGGATATCAGATGTCCGGTTGAACTTTCTGTGATGATAGTGGTTGTGACTTCTCACAACCATTCCAGGTGAGCAGTTCCCTTAATTTTTTTTTCTCTTTGCAGTGTTACCACAGGTAAACACTATTGTTTTTTTTTTTTCTTCTCTCCTCTCCTTCCAGTACTCCTGTCTTAAAAGATCTGGAAAATGGAGGCCCGCATAAAGGAACTTTGCGGAGTGACTGATAATATCCTTGCAGATTTACAGACTATAAAAACCCGTTTTACAAACCTACAGGACCTCACTAATCACAATTTGCAAGTGTTTGGACAGACTGCCCAGGATTTGCGAGCCAGGATTGAGGTTCTAGAGGAGCGAGTCCAGGCTCCTGCCGTAGCCCCAAGTTCTGGGATTCCCAAGTTGCCCCCTTTTCGTTTTGGCGGTGAACGTGAAAAATTCAGGGGATTTATTAACCAATGCAATCTGTTTTTTTTCTGCACATGCTTCACAATTTCCCACTGAACGATCTAAAGTGCTTACTATAATTATGTTACTTACTAACAAGGCTTTGATGTGGGCAAACCCTCTGATTGAGACTGAGGATGAATGTTTGGATCATCTTGATGCTTTCATTTCAGCCATGGGCAGGTGTTTGATGACCCCAATCGAGGTGCAACAGCTGAAGCAGCCATGTTAACTTTGCGCCAAGGTAAGCACTCGGTAGCCGAATATGCCTTGGATTTCAGGAGATGGGCCCTTGATACCACCTGGGACAGTTCCGCCAAAAAATCTATTTTTCGAAAGGGGTTGTCTCCACTAATTAAGGATGAACTTGCTCGTGCCGACCCTCCCACTGCGTTAGGTGACTTTATTAACTTCTGCATCCGTATTGATGCTCGCCTGACTGAACGCAGGCAAGAGAGATGGTTCGAAAGCAATCACACTAACCTTTTCCTACCTTCCTCCCCAGCTAAGGAACCTTTGAGTAGGATCACACGGGAACCTGAACCTGAACCCATGCAGGTAGACTCTTTACAAAGACGGGTTAGTGATGCACGCAAGGAACATCGTTTTAAGGAAAATCTATGTTTCTATTGTGGTAAGTCAGGGCACTTCATTATAAACTGCCCCAGCCGTTCTCGTAAGACTACTGCAGCACTCATTCACTGTGAGTGTTGCGAGAGGAGATCTGTCAGGTCCGAGCCTCAGGCTCCAGAGAGATCTGCAGCAACAGATCTTGATTTCTCGAACTTAAACTCCGTTACTTCTGAGGACGATGACTGTGTAAACGCTGCAATTTTTCAAGTTTCCTCAGCGGTGTCCCAGCTGAGTTGTAGGAAAAACAATTCTCATTGCTTCCTTTCCATCAAACTCTGGGTTAACTCAGTCTGGGTGTCTAGCTCTGCTATGATCGACTCAGGGGCAAGTGGGAATTTTATGGATGTCTCCTTTGCTCTGAAACAGGGGATACGTTCAGTGAAGAAGGCTACTCCAGTACAGATGGAAACTGTGGATGGCTCCCTGCTGACCTCTGGACCAGTGGATCAGGAAACAGAGACTTTAAGGGTCCTTATGGGTAAAGATCATCAAGAGAAACTGTCCTTTATGCTTATCTCTTCTCCCCACTTTCCCATTATTCTAGGGCTACCATGGCTGCAGGCTCAGAACCCTACCATTAACTGGGAGACCAAGGAATTACACTTTCCAGAGAAACAGATGAGTCCAGAAGTTTCAGCTTGCTCTGTTCCTAAAGGAACCATGTCAGTCCCTGAACTACCAGCTGTATACCAGGACTATGTGGATTTATGTGACAAGAAGAACGCTGACCAGCTTCCCCCTCACCGTCCATATGATTGTCCAATTGAATTATTGCCTGGAGCAGAGATACCTTTTGGTAAGATCTACCTCCTGGCGGGGCCTGAGCTAAAGGCTTTAAAGGATTACATAGACGAAAATCTAGCCAAGGGCTTCATACGCCCCTCTTCATCTCCTGCAGGTGCACCCATCTTCTTTGTGAAGAAGAAAGATGGATCTCTGAGACCCTGCGTAGACTATAGGGAACTCAATAAGGTTACTATTAGAAACCGTTATCCATTGCCTTTAATCCCTGAGTTATTGGAGAGAGTGCGGCATGCCAAAATTTTCTCTAAATTGGATCTCCGTGGGGCCTATAACTTGGTCCGTATTAGACCTGGGGATGAATGGAAGACTGCATTCAGGTCACGCTATGGACACTTTGAATATCTAGTTATGCCTTTTGGTCTGAGTACCGCCCCAGCCACTTTCCAACACTTGGTGAATGACATCTTCAGGGATCTCCTAGATACATTCGTGGTGATTTATTTGGATGATATTCTAATTTTTTCTAACTCCACAGAGGAACATCATGGACATGTGAGAATGGTCTTGGAACGTCTAAGACAAAACCATCTTTACATCAAACTTGAAAAGTGTGAATTCCATAGGACCGAAATTCAATTTCTGGGGTATGTACTGTCTACACAAGGAATTAGTATGGATGGAAGTAAGACCCAAGCCATCAAGGATTGGCCAAGTCCTAGAAATGTGAAGGAGGTGCAGCGCTTCATCGGGTTTGCCAATTTCTATAGAAGTTTCATTAGGAATTTCTCTGAGGTAGTGTCACCTATCACCCAACTTACCCGGAAAGAGTCTAGGTTCTCCTGGACTCCCCAAGCCCAGGAAGCATTTTCTCGTCTAAAAGATAAATTTACCACCGCACCTATCTTGGTACATCCCAACCCCGAACTTGCCTTCATAATAGAGGTGGATGCTTCAGATTGTGCCGTTGGAGCTATACTCTCTCAGAGAACAGGTGAGAAGAATGTCTTGCATCCCTGTGCCTTTTTTTCCCAGCAGTTGTCTTCGGCTGAGAGGAACTACGATGTGGGCAATAGAGAGTTGTTGGCCATTATTGCCGCCTTCAAAGAATGGAGACACCTTCTTCAGGGAGCTGCACAGCAAATAGTCGTCCTGACAGACCATCGTAACCTTGAATTGATCAGGTCGGCTAAGTGCCTGACTCCTCGCCAGGCTCGCTGGAATCTTTTCTTAAACCAATTTAATTTTGTCATTTCTTATAGACCAGGATCGCGCAATGGAAAGGCTGATGCACTCTCTAGGATTCATTCAGCAGAGACCCGTCCACTTGCTCCTCCTAAGACTATTCTTCCTGACTCTAGATTCCTGGGAGTGATTCATAATCAAGACCTACTTAAGGACATCAAGGAAGCATACCATGCAGATTCCTTGTTGGCACAACCCCCAAGGGACGTAAGTCTTGTCTTTAAGAATGGTGTGTGGATTCTGGGACAACGTCTGTATATTCCTGAAACAGTCAGATTGAGAGTATTGCAACTCATTCACGATTCCAAGATAGCTGGGCATAGAGGAATTCTAAAGACACAGGAATTTCTTTCTCGTTTCTTTTGGTGGCCCACTTGCAGGAAGGATGTTTTAAACTATGTCACTTCATGTGAAGTCTATGCAAGATGCAAAACACCTCGCTCCTCACCAACTGGTCTGTTACAACCTCTTCCCACCCCGTCCCGCCCGTGGGGATCCATTTCTATGGACTTCATTGTGGAGTTACCAACCTCTCAAGGGAAGAACACCATTCTAGTGGTGGTTGACCGTCTAACAAAAGCAGCTCATTTTATCCCTTGTGTCGGCTTACCCACTGCAAAACAGACATCAGATTTGATGATTAAAGATGTGTTTCGCTTACATGGAGTACCGGATGAGGTTATTTCGGATCGAGGGGTGCCATTCACTTCTAGATTTTGGCAAAATTTCTGTGCAGCATTGGACATTAAAGTAAACCTTTCTTCTGCTTTTCATCCCCAGACTAATGGACAGACAGAACGAACCAATCAAACCCTGGAGCAGTATCTCCGCTGCTTTATCTGCCACCTACAGGATGATTGGGTGGATTTACTTCCATTAGCTGAGTTCTCTTATAACAACTCTCAGAGTGCCTCCACTAAGCAGTCTCCTTTTTACTCCAATCTAGGTTATCATCCTAACATTCTTCCACGATTTCCCATAGAAACGCCTTTACCAGCAGTGGCCGAAAGAATCACGTCTTTACAGAAGAATATGGATCTTCTAAAGGAGAATCTGGAATTGGCTCAGGAAAGGTACAAGAAAGCAGCAGATAAATTTCGTAAACCTGCACCAGCTTTCAAGGTAGGAGACCTGGTCTGGCTGTCAACCAGAAATCTTAAGTTAAGGATTCCATCGTCTAAGTTGGGACATAAGTACATTGGACCCTATAAAATCAATAAAATTATAAGTGCCGTTGCTTGTCTTCTTCAATTGCCTAGAACTATGAGAATCCACCCTGTCTTTCATGTATCCCTACTAAAGGCTGCAACACCCAATACGTTTCCTGGACGTTCTTCTCCTTGCCCTGACCCAGTGCTAGTCGATGGTCAGGAAGAATTTGTGGTGGAAAGAATTCTAGATTCCAGGTTATACAGAAATCAGTTACAATATTTGATTAAATGGCAGGGCTACCCAGTGGAGGACAACTCATGGGAACCAGTCAATAACGTTAATGCTCCTCGTTTGCTCCGCCAGTTTCATCAGAGGTACCCAGACAAGCCTGGTCTGAGGCCATCCGGAGGTTGTCCCTAAGGGGGGAGTAATGTAAGGTTCTTTGTACATGTTCTTGAAACTCAGTTTTCCGTCAGCCATTTTGCTTTCTGTCTTGCTGCAGCTATCTTGCCCTCAGTCAATATGGAGTTTTCAGCTTTCATGTTCCCGCCCTGATTCTCTCCCTCTTGCTTCTTAAGCAGCCACAGCTGAGCAATCAGTGCTTCAGAATCTAGCCTGCAGTGAACCTGTGATCTGACTCCTGGAAGCCTTGGACTATGTACTCCAGCTATTCCTACTGAGGAACTCTGAACACTTGTGGACTCTGAACCCTGCTCTTTGAAAGATCCACGTTTGCATGGACTTACGGTAACAGAGAAGATCCTGAACCTGTTGTGGAGAGTGATTGCTGAGCTTAAGTTACTCTGGCCTGCTGTGTCTCCTGCTTCTGTATCTGCAAACTGTGTGACTATTTTTGCCACTTGTATGAAGTAATACAAGACCTTCTATATCAAACCTGTGTCTCATGTATTTTCATCGCCCCCAAGCACAAGACGCTATATGAACTGTACTACATACATTACAGACAGTGCCAATAATGTCTGTAAAGCACTGTGGAATTAATAGCGCTATATAAATGAGTAAAATAAATAATAAATTTGTTGCTCAGTCCCAACTGGCGTAGAGGACACTAATTGACCCGGTCAAAGGCCTTCTCTGTATCTATAGAGAGCAGGCAGATTGGAAAAGATTTGGCCCTAGCCCAAGCCATGAGGAGAAACAGTTTAATAGTGTTGTCTCTTGCCTCAGGACCCATCACAAACCCCACTTGGTCTGTGTGAATAATTCCCAGTAAAAGGGGAGCTAGTCTTTTAGCCAGAGCTTTGGAGAAAAGTTTAACAGTGGGTATGGAAAGTATTCAGATCCCTTTAAATTTTTGACTCTGTTTCATTGCAGCCATTTGGTAAATTAAAAAAAAGTTAATTTTTTTTCTTATTAATGTATACTCTGCACCCCATCGTGACTGAAAAAAGCAGAAATGTAGAAATTTTTGCAAGTTTATTAAAAAAACAACTGAAATATCACATGGTCATAAGTATTCAGACCCTTTGCTCGCTATTGAGTAGAAGCATCCTTTTGAGCTAGTATAGCCATGAGTTTTATTTGGAATGATGCAACAAGTTTTTCACACCTGGATTTGAAGGTCCTCTGCCATTCTTCCTTGCAGATCCTCTCCAGTTCCGTCAGTTTGGATGGTAAACGTTGGTGGACAGCCATTTTCAGGTCTCTCCAGAGATGCTCAATTGGGTTTAGGTCAGGGCTCTGGCTAGGCCAGTCAAGAATCATCACAGAGTTGTTCTGAAGCCAATCCTTTGTTATTTTAGCTGTGTGCTTAGGGTCATTGTATTGTTGGAAGGTGACCCTTCGGCCAAGTCTGAGTTCCAGAGTACTCTGGAAGAGGTTTTCATCCAAGATATCTCTGTACTTTGCTGCATCCATGTTTACTTCAATTGCAACCAGTCCTCCGGTCCCTGCAGCTTAAAAACACCCCATAGCATGACGCTGCCACCACGTTTCACTGTTGGGATTGTATTGGGCAGGTGAAGAGCAGTGTCTTGTTTTCTCCACACATACCACTTAGAATTATCACCAAAAAGTTCTATCTTCGTCTCATCATACCAGAAAATCTTATTTCTCATAGTCTGGGAGTCCTTCTTGTGTTTTTTCAGCAAACTCTATGCGGGCCTTCATATGTCTTGCACTGAGTAGAGGCTTCCATCGGGCCATAAAGGCCCGACTGGTGGAGGGCTGCAGTGATAGTTGACTTCTGGAAACTTTCTCACATCTCCCTATTGCATCTGTGGAGCTCAGCCACAGTGATCTTGGGTTCTTCTTTACCTTTCTGACCAAGGCTCTTCTCACACGATTGTTCAGATTGGCTGGACGGCCAGGTCTAGGAAGGCTTCTGGTGGTCCCAAACTTCTTCCATTTAAGGTTTAAGTAGGCCACTGTGCTCTTAGAAACCTGGAGTACTGCAGAAATTCTTTTGTAACCTTGGCCAGATGTGTGCCTTGCCACAATTCTATCTTTAAGCTCCTTGGCCAGTTCCTTTGACCTCATTATTCTCTTTTGGTCTAACAAGCACTATGAGCTGTGAGGTCTTATATAGACAGGTGTGTGCCTTTACAAATCAAGTCCTATCAGTTTAATTAAACAAAGCTGGACTCCAATGAAAGAGTAGAACCATCTCAAGGTGGATCACAAGGAAATGGACAGTATGTGACTTAAATATGAGTGTCTGAGCAAAGGGTCTGAATACTTATGACCATGTGATTTCAGTTTTTCTTTTTAATAAATTTGCAAAAATTTCTACATTTCTGCTTTTTAGTCAAGATGCAGTGCAGAGTGTACATTAACCCCTCTCTGACATCCGACGTACTATCCCGTCCATGTAAACCCGTGACAATCTGACCATGTCCACAGATTATCACAGCTGACACCCGGAACTGTGTGCCAGGAGCGGTCACGGACTGCTCCCAGCACATTAACCCTTGGCACACCGCGACCAAACATGATCGCGGTGTACCGGGGGCACAGGGGAGCATCGCGCAGGGAGGGGGCTCCCTGCACGCTCCCCTGAGACCCTCAGAACAGCGTGATGTGATTGCGCTGTTCTGAGGGCTTCCTCCCTCCCAGGACCCGGATCCAAGATGGCCGCCGAGTCCTGCAGGGAGGCGGCTTCCTCAGTGCCTGCTGACAGCAGGCACTGAGAAGCCTGCAGCGCTGCCTGCGAGATCGCTGGTCTCACAGAGTGCTGTGCACACTGTGAGACCAGCGATCTGACATTTTACAGTGATGTCCCACCCTGGGACAATCTAAAAAAGTTAAAAAAAAATAAACATGTGTAAAAAAAAAATTCAAAAATAAATGAAAAAAAAAAAAATTTTCCCTAATAAATACATTTCTTCCTGTAAATAAAAAAAATAAAATAAAAGTACACATTTGGTATCGCCGCGTCCGTAACGACCCCCCCTATAAAACTGTCCCACTAGTTAACCCCTTTTGTGAACCCCTTAAAAAAAAAAAAAGCAAAAAATCAGTGCTTTATCATCATACTGCTGAACAAAAAGTGGAATAACACGCGATCAAAAAGACCGATATAAATAAACATGGTACCGCTGAAAACGTCATCTTGTCCCGCAAAAAACGAGCCACCATGCAGCATCATCAGCGAAAAAATAAAAAGTTATAGCTCGCAGAATAAAGCGATGCAAAAATAATTTTTTATATACAATTGTTTTTATTCTATAAAAGCGCCAAAACATAAAAAAATTATATAAATGAGGTATCGCCGTAATCGTACTGACCCGAAGAATAAAACTGCTTTATCAATTTTACCACACGCGGAACGGTATAAACGCCTCCCCCAAAAGAAATTCATGAATTGCTGATTTTTGTTCATTCTAACCTCCCAAAAATCGAAATAAAAAGCGATCAAAAAAATGGTCATAAATGGTACCAATAAAAACGTCAACTCGTACCGCAAAAAATAAGACCTCACATGACTCTGTGGGCCAAAATATGCAAAAATTATAGCTCTCAAAATGTGGCGATGCAAAAAACTATTTTTTGCAATAAAAAGCGTCTTTTAGTGTGACAGCTGGCAATCATAAAAACCCGCTATAAATAGTAAATCAAACCCCCCTTTATCAACCCCTTAGTTAGGGAAAAATAATAAAATTAAAAAAATGTATTTATTTCCATTTTCCCATTAGGGTTAGGGTTGCGGCTAAAGTTAGGGTTAAGGGTGTGTTAGGGTTAGGTTTGTGGTTAGGGTTGGGACTAGGGTTAGGGGTGTGTTGGGGTTAGGGTTGGAGTTAGAATTGGGGGGTTTCCGCTGTTTAGGCACATCAGGGGCTCTTCAAATGTGACATGGCGTCTGATCTCAATTCCAGTCAATTCTGCGTTGAAAAAGTCAAACGGTGCTCCTTTACTTCTGAGCTCTTCCATGCGCCCAAACAGTAGTTTACTCCCACATGGGGTATTAGCGTACTCTGGACCCCAAGAGTTATTGTGCAATTTGTCCTATTTCTTCTGTTACCCTTGGGAAAATAAAAAACTGGGAGCAAAAATATCATTTTTTTAAAAAAAAAAATGATTTTTTTTTTTTTACGGCTGTACGTTATAAACTTCTGTGAAGCACTTGGGGCTTCATAGCACTCACCACACATCTAGATAAGTTCCTTGTGGGGTCTATTTTCCAAAATGGGGTCACTTGTGGGGGGTTTCCACTGTTTAGGCGCATCAGGGGCTCTCCAAATGCGACATGACGCCCCCAGACCATTCCATCAAAGTCTACAATCCAAAATGTCACTACTTCCCTTCCGAGCCCCAACGTGTACCCATACAGTAGTTTTCTCCCACATATTGGGTATCCGCGAACTCAGGACAAATTGGACAACTTTTGGGGTCCAATTTCTCCTGTTATCCTTGTGAAAATAAAATATTGGGGGCGAAAAAAATAATTCTTGTAAAAAAAAAATATTTTTTATTTTTACGGTTGTACGTTATAAACTTCTGTGAAGCACTTCGGGGTTCAAAGTGCTCACCACACATCTAGAGAAGTTCCTTGTGGGGTCTATTTTCCAAAATGGGGTCACTTGTGGGGGGTTTCCACTGTTTAGGTGCATCAGGGGCTCTCCAAATGCGACATGACGCCCCCAGACCATTCCATTAAAGTCTGCAATCCAAAACGTCACTACTTCCCTTCCGAGCCCCAACGTGTACCCATACAGTAGTTTTCTCCCACATATTGGGTATCAGCGTACTCAGGACAAATTGGACAACAACTTTTGGGGTCCAATTTGTCCTGTTACTCTTGTGAAAATAAAATATTGGGGTGCGAAAAAAATAATTTTTGTAAAAAAAAATATATTTTTTATTTTTACGGCTGTACGTTATAAACTTCTGTGAAGCACTTGGGGTTCAAAGTGCTCACCACACATCTAGATAAGTTCCTTGAGGGGTCTAGTTTCCAAAATGGTGTCATTTGTCGGGGGTTTCCACTGTTTAGGCAGATCAGGAGCTCTCCAAACACGACATGGCATCCAGCCAATTCTGCGTTGAAAAAGTCAAACGGCGCTCCTTCCCTTCCAAACTCTGCCATGCACCCAAACAGTGGTTTACCCCCACATATGGGGTATCAGCATACTCAGGACAAATTGCACAATAACTTTTGGAGTCTTGTTACCCTTGGGAAAATAAAAATTGGGGTGAAAAGATCATTTTTGTGGAAAAAATATGATTTTTTAATTTTATGGCTCTACATTATAAACTTATGTGTAGCACGTGGGGGTTCAAATTGCTCACCAAAGATCTAGATAAGTTCCTTAGGGGGTCTAGTTTCCCAAATGGGGTCACTTGTGGGGGGTTTCCACTGTTAAGGCACATCAGGGGCTCTCCCAATGCAACATGGCGTCCAATCTCAATTCCAGCCAATTTTGGTTGGAAAAAGTCAAATGGTGCTCCTTCCATTCCGAGCTCTGCCGTGCGCCCAAACAGTGGTTCCCCCCCATATATCGGGTATCAGCGTACTCCGGACAAATTGGACAACTTTTGTGGTCCAATTTCTCCTGTTACCCTTGGGAAAATAAAAAATTAGTGACTAAAAATAATTTTTGTGGGAAAAAAATAGGATTTTTTATTTTCATGCCCGGGCATTATAAACTTGTGTGAAGCACTTGGGGGTTCAAAGTGCTCATCAAAGCTCTAGATAAGTTCCTTAGGGGGTCTAGTTTCCAAAATGTGGTCACTTGTGGGGGGTTTCTACTGTTTAGGCTCATCTAGGGCACTGCAAATGGAACATGACCCCCATCAACGTCTGCATTCCAAAACGTTACTGCTTCCTTTCCAAGCCCTGCCGTGCGCCCAAACAGTTTCCCCCCCCACATATTGGGTATCAGCGTACTCAGGACAAATTGGACAACTTTTGGGGTCCAATTTCCTTGGGTAAAATCAAAAATTTGGGACTAAAAAATCATTTTTGTGGAAAATTGTTTCTTTTTTTTTTCACACCCAGGCATTATAAACTTTTGTGAAACACTTGGGGGTTCAAAGTGCTCACAACAGATCTAGATAAGTTCCTTAGGGGGTCTAGTTTCCAAAATGGTGTCACTTGTGGGGGGTTTCCACTGTTTAGGCGCATCAGGGGCTCTCCAAACATGACATGGCGTCCAATCTCAATTCCAGCCAATTTTAGTTTGAAAAAGTCAAACGGCGCTCCTTCCCTTACGAGCCCTGCTGTGCGCACAGTGGTTTTCCCCCACATATGGGGTATTGGCGTACTCAGGAGAAATTGCACAACAACTTTATCTGTCCATTTTCTTCTTTTACCCTTGTGAAAATAAAAAAAAAGTTTGTAAAAGATCATTTTTGTAGCTAAAAAGTTAAATATTCATTTTTTCCTTCCACGTTGCTTCAGCTCCTGTGAAGCACCTGAAGGGTTAATAAACTTCTTGAATGTGGTTTTGTGCACCTTGAGGGTGCAGTTTTTAGAATAGTGTCACTTTTGGGTATTTTCTGCTATATAGACCCCTCAAAGTGACTTCAAATATGAGGTGGTCCCTAAAAAAAATGGCTTTGTAAATTTTGTTGTAAAAATGAGAAATCGCTGGTCAACTTTTAACCCTTATAATTTCCTAAGAAAAAAAAATTTTGATTCCAAAGTTGTGCTGATGTAAAGTAGAAATGTGGGAAATGTTATTTCTTAACTATTTTGTGTGACATATTTCTCTGTTTTAAGGGAATAAAAATTCAAAGTTTGAAAATTGCAAAATTTTCACCATATTTGCTCTTCAAAAATAAATGCAAGTTTTATCTTAGAAATTTTACCAATAACGTGAAGTACAATATGTCACGAGAAAACAATCTCAGAATCGCGAAGATCCGTTGAAGCATTCCAGAGTTATAACCTCATAAAGAGATAGTGGTCAGAATTGTAAAAATTGGCCCGGTCATTAAAATGCAAACCACCCTTGGGGGTGAAGGGGTTAATGAGAAAAAAAATGAACTTTTTGAATTTACCAAATGGTTGCAACGAAACAAAAAGTTAAAAATTTGAACGGGTCTGAATACTTTCTGTACCCACTGTATATCAACATTAATCTGTGATATGGGTCTATACTTAGTGACTACTGTATGGTCCTTCCCTGGCTTATGGACAACACTTATGTGGGCCTCCAGGGACTCGGCAACAAATGAGGAATCTCAGAGATAGAATTAAAAGCTTTATTTAGGAAAGAGACACGATGGGCCCCAAATACCTTATAAAATTTGAGAGTAAAGCCATCTGGACCTGGAAGAGCGTCTGCTTTATATGTTCATTAATCTTATGGTTAAAGGGCAAAGAGGGCATGTCATTAACTTGGCCCTTAATATTCTATAGGTCAATATAGTATTCACAGAACTCTCTTGTGATTTCATTTGGGTCTTGTGTAGAGAAACCCTTGGGTTTTCTAATTATGGGGATGTAACTAGGATCATATCTGGGATGAAGAATCCTTGCTAATTGTCTCCCACATTTATTCTCTTGTTCATACAAAAATCTATGCAGTCCAGTCTTTTGAAGAAGGAATTTCTGATCCAAAATTTTTTTTTAGGTCTTCCCTAGCTTTGACAAAGTCAACGAAAACAGAACAAGACATTGACTTCTTGTGAGATTTTTCGAGGTCGTTTACCTTTTGTACTAAAGAAACATCAGCTGCTCTCTCCTTAAGGGTATGCCACACTAAACGAGATCGCTAACGAGATCGCTAAAACGTCACTATTTAGCGATCTCGTGAGCGACCTCGTTGTGTGTGGCATGTAGCAACGATGTGGCCCCTGCTGTGATGTCGCTGATCGTTCACTAGCGTTCTGGACCGTTTTTTGATCGTTGGCTGGTGAGCCTATATCGGTTTGGCACCTTTTGCGAACGATAAGCGACCTCGTTTGTGACGCATATGACAGCGGTGCAGGCGGTACTAGGGTTTTTAGCGTCACGGAGTGGATCGCAATATCTGTAAGTTCTCTTTTGCGTCACAGAGAGGATCGCAGAAGTTGCAAAGCAGGCTAGCAGGACGCAGAGAGCAGGAGCGATGCTGGAAATTCCTATGAATCAGAAGCGCTCAGTACATGCTAATGACATCCTAACGACCGCCAAAGTCGTTAAAGAGATCGCTGACCGCTGATGTGTCGTTTATGAGATCTCCTGTTTGGCAGCTACTAGCGACCTAAAAGAGATCACACCAACGATCTCGTTAGCTTGCGTCGTTATCGTGATCGCTAACAAGATCTCTAAGTGTGGCAGTACCTTTAAGCCTAGCACCATGTTTGATTAAAACACCCCTTATCACTCACTGAAACGCCTCCCACTGCGTCAGGAGAGATGTCCCTTGAATGTATTTCCAAACATTCAGAGATAGAATTATAAATGTCCATTACGCAAATTTGGTCTTTAAGTAAATTTTCATTAAGTCGCCAGGTCCATGGGCAACGAAGGCCATCAAGGGAGGGTAAGGTAAAGAAAGACAAGAGAATGGTCAGACCAAAATATTTGTCTAATCGATGTCTTAGCTTGATCTAGGCACATCTAGGCACGGAGCCTTTCACTATAATCAACCAGACAAACCCTGTTGCTATCTGCTGTGGCTCACCTGTGGCTTCGGGTTCGTTTCTTCGGTGCGGTGTCCGGCGGGGATGCCGGTCTCCTGTCCTATCTGCTCCTACTGCTGCTTC
This sequence comes from Oophaga sylvatica, assembly GCA_033576555.1. Taxonomy (NCBI): domain Eukaryota; kingdom Metazoa; phylum Chordata; class Amphibia; order Anura; family Dendrobatidae; genus Oophaga; species Oophaga sylvatica. The sequence continues at coordinate 43,083 of JARQOD010001648.1, forward strand.
CGGGACCTTGCGCGCTCCCCCGCATGCCTCTGGGCATGTCAATGAGGGCGCGCTCGCACTCCCGGTCTCTTAAAGAGACAGCGCGCCTTTTTCAAAAATTGGTCTCAGCCAATGGCTGAGTGTCTCATGTTATTTCAGGCACCTCTGCTCTTAGGGAGGTGCCTGAGCAACAAGTGTTTCCTGTTGCTAGTTCTCAGGTTCCGGTATCTGCATGTCAGTACTCTGCTACATCTCAATAATACTGGTTTGTCTCAGTGTTCTACTGCTCTTCCCATGCCTTCGAGGACTATGCCAGCATCTCCCGCGTCTCCTCGTGCCAGAAGCTGTCCGCTACCTGCTTCTGCCGGGTTCTCTATTATTTGCAGAACCAGCCAACCCGGTCGAGTCAGCTTTCACGTACCCGGGGTCTGACTGGAGGTAGCACCTTGCATCTCCTGCACCTTCCACTCTGGCCCTGTTTGAGGGGTCTTACTACGGAGGTCTGGGACTCGCTTAGTCACTCCCCCTTCGGAGCCCCCTGGGCAGCGGTCCCGTGGATCCACAAAAATTTCAGCAAATGAATGTGCACTTCACCATCTGTGCCTCCGTTTTCATTTGTTACACTTTCTACTACAGAAGAGTGTAATATGCTCCTGCAGCTGAATTCCCTGCAAACCCTAAATATGTAAAGGCCAGTGGAGTTAGCACTTATCTTGGGAATTACACGTGATTCCAGAATTTGACGGGTACCATTGACCTAAAGCATTTAGATGCCTCATATTGCAATCTCGCCACCATCATCACTAACTTGGTACCAATTCATGCCCTCCTGAATCAGACAGTAGTGGATGTGTGGAAATAATGACTTTTATCCAATACTGCTAGTGGGATAGAAAGGTACATGTACCATGGTTACCTTCCTGATACCATTCCAGATTATGACTCCAAATACATACAAGCTCCATAAATATGCAACGGAAAACCAGAGACACAAGCGTGACACCAACATTCCTACTTCTTTCAACCCTCACGTATCCATTGCCCAATCAGGTTATAGATGTTTTATTTCCATTGTTTGTTTTTTGATAACAGATGTTTATTGGTTATTGCTTACATTCATTAGTCATCATTAAGTTCTTTAAATTGTTTTCCATTTCTCTTGTATGACGACATGTGAATTTAAACCCTTAACCCCCAAGGGTGGTTTGCACGTTAATGACCGGGCCAATTTTTACAATTCTGACCACTGTCTTTTTATGAGGCTATAACTCTGGAACGCTTCAACGGATCTTCGCGATTCTGAAGGTACTGCCACACTAAACGCTCCCGCTAACGATCACAATAACGACGCATACTAATGCGATCGTTTTTGTGATCGTTTTAATGTCGCTAGTAGCTGCCACACTTAGCGATCTCGTTAACAACGCATAAGCGGTTAGCGATCTCCTTAACGACTTTGGCAGTCATTGCGATGTAAAAAACAGCGCACATCGTTCACAAAAGGTGCCAGACACAGCGATATAGCGTCACCAGCGGGACGCTAACGATCAAAATACGGTCCAGAACTCTAGTGAACGATCAGCGAGATCACAGCAGGGGCCACGTCGTTGCTACATGCCACACACAACGACGTCACTAACGAGATCGCTAAATAGTGACATATTTTAGCGATCTCGTTAGCGATCTTGTTTAGTGTGGCATACCCTTGAGATTGTTTTCTCGTGAAAGGGCTCATACTCACTTGAGCCGAAAACGGATGATTTTCAGCTGATAGAAAATCTGATTCAAATCGGACCAATGTTATTCAATAGGTGACATCTCATTTGTGATTTTTTTTCTCAGCCGAAATGATGCGATTTGATGCGATTTTGGCATGATAATCGCTAATGCAATAGATGGTGCTATAAAAAATAGTATGGAAATCGCATGACAATTACACATAATCGGACCATCCTGAAAACTGACAGTTTTTTTTCCAGCATGTGAGTATGAGCCCAAATATTGTACTTCATGATAGAAATTTTACCACTTCGATATAACTTTGCAATTTTCACACAAAATAGTTACTAAATAACATTCCCACATGTCTACTTTATATCAGCACAATTTTGTATTCAAAATTTTTTTTGTTACGAAGTTATAACGGTTAAAATTTGACCAGTGATTTCTCATTTTTACAACAAATTGTACAAAACCATTTTTCTTAGGGACTACCTCACACTTGAAGTCATTTTGAGGGGTCTATATGGCAGAAAATACACAAAAGTGACACCATTCTAAAAACTGCATTCCTCAAGGTACTCAAAACCACATTCAATAAGTTTATTAACCCTTCAGGTGCTTCACAGGAGCATATGAACATAAAACTTTTTAGTCATAAAATTTTTTTTTATTTTACCACGGGTAAAAGGAGAAAATTGACAGAAAAAGTTGTTGTGCAATTTCTCCTGAGTACGACGATACCCCATATGTGGTAGAAAACCACTGTCTGGGCGCATGGCAGGGCTCGAAAGGGAAGGAGCGCCGTTTGACCTTTTCAAACCAAAATTGTCTGGATTTGAGATTGGACGCCATGTCGTGTTTGGAGAGCCCTTGATGTGCTAGACCACCTAAAGAACTTATCTAGATCTGTTGTGAGCACTTTGAACCCCCAAGTGTTTTACTACAGTTTATAATGTCTGGGTGTGAAAATGATTTTTTTAGTCCCCAATTTTTTATTTTTCCCATGGAAATTGGACCTGAAAAGTTGTCCAATTTGTCCCGAGTACGCTGACACCCCATATGTGGGGGGGGGGTAACTTTGGGCGCACGACAGGGCTCGGAAAGAAAGTAATGATGTTTTGGAATGCAGAATTTGATGGGTGTCATATTCAGTTTGCAGAGCCCCTGATGTGCCAAAACAGTGGAAACCACAAGTGACACCATTTTGGAAACTAGACCCCCTGAGGAACTTATCTAGATCTGTGGTGTGCACTTTGAACCCTCAAGTGCTTCACACAAGTTTATAATGCCCGTGCATGAAAATAAAAAATCCCATTTTTTTCCCACAAAAATGATCTTTTAGTCACCAATTTTTTATTTTCCCAAGGATAACAGAAGAAATTGGACAGCAAAAGTTATTGTCCAATTTGTCCTGAGTATGCTAATACCCTATATATGGGAGAAAACTACTGTGTGAGCACATGTCGGGGCTCGGAATAGAAGTAGTGACGTTTTGTAATGCAGCCTTTGGTGGAATTGTCTGAGGGTGTCATGTCGTGTTTGGAGAGTCCCTGATGTCGTTTTCAGCAGTACCATGTTTATTTATATCCGTCTTTTTGATCGCGTGTTATTCCACTTTTTGTTAGGCGGTATGATAAATCATTGTTTTTTTTGCCTTGTTTTTTTTTAAGGGGTTCACTAAATGGGTTAACTAGTGGGACAGTTTTATAGGGCAGGTCGTTACGGACGCGCCGATACTAAATATGTATACCTTTACTGTTTGTTTCTTTTATTTACATAAAGAAATGAATTTATTGGGGAATATTTTTTTTTCTTTATTTAGGATTTTTTTTACGCGCTATTTTTTTTATTTTTTACATGGTCCCAGGGTGAGACATCACTGTATAATGTCAGATCGCTGGTCTGACAGTTTGCATAGCACTCTGTCAGACCAGCGATCTGACATGCATTGCAGGAGGCTTTCTCAGCACCTGCTCTCAGCAAGCACTGAGGAAGCCGCCTCCCTGCAGGACCCGGAAGGACCCTGCGGCCATCTTGGATCCGGGATCCTGCAGGGAGGAGGCCCTCGGAACAGCGCGATCACATCGCGCTGCTCTGAGGGTCTCAGGGAAGCACGCAGGGAGCCCCCCTCCCTGTGCGATGCTTCCCTGTGCCCACGGTACACTGCGATCATGTTTGATCGCAGTGTGTCGGGGTTTATGTGCCGGGAGCGGTCCGTTGCCGCTCCTGACACATAGTGCCAGGTGTCAGCTGTGATAATCAGGAGCGTAGCTGATCGCATATGACGTACTATTCTGTACTTGGGAATTAAGTCCCAGGGCACATTGACGGAATAGTACATCAAATGGAAAAAAAGGGGTTAAATTGACTGTTACACGTATAATTTGCCAAGTAAATGATTTCAAAGAAAGTGTCTACCTACTCGTGTGATTTCTGTGAGTAAAAAAATAAATACTGTATGTAAGAAAATGTCCCCACCTTCAGAAACTGAAAGTTACTTCTCCCCTCTGTGACTTCTCCAATGTGTAACTAGATTTGATTTGTCTGTAAAACATTTCCCAGATTCTGATCAGAGAAATGGCTACTCCCCTGTGTGAATTCTTAGATGTCTAGTAAGTAGTTTTTTCTCTTGAAAACATTTTCCACATACTCAACATGAGAATGGTTTCTCCCCTGTGTGACATCTGTGATGTCTAACAAGACTTGATTTCTCTGTAAAACATTTCCCACATTCTGAACATGAAAATGGCTTCAACCCTGTGTGAATTCTCTGATGTTTAGTAACATCAGATTTCATTATAAAACATTTCCCACATTCTGAACATGAAAATGGTTTCTCCCCTGTGTGAATTATTTGGTGTCTACCAAAATGTGATTTCCGTGCAAAACATTTCCCACACTCTGAACATGAAAATGGCTTCTCTCCTGTGTGAATTCTCTGATGTTTAGTAACATCAGATTTCATTATAAAACATTTCCCACATTCTGAACATGAAAATGGCTTCTCTCCTGTGTGAATTCTTTGGTGTCTACCAAAATGTGATTTCCGTGCAAAACATTTCCCACACTCTGAACATGAAAATGGCTTCTCTCCTGTGTGAATTCTCTGATGTTTAGTAACATCAGATTTCATTATAAAACATTTCCCACATTCTGAACATGAAAATGGTTTCTCCCCTGTGTGAATTTTCTGATGCTGAGCAAGTTTTGATTTGTCAGGAAAACATTTCCCACATTCTGAACATGAAAATGGTTTCTCCCCTGTGTGAATTCTCTGATGCTGAGCAAGTTTTGATTTGTCAGTAAAACATTTCCCACATTCTGAACATGAAAATGGCTTCTCCCCTGTGTGAATTTTCTGATGCTGAGCAAGTCTTGATTTGTCGGGAAAACATTTCCCACATTCTGAACATGAAAATGGCTTCTCCCCTGTGTGAATTTTCTGATGCTGAGCAAGTGTTGATTTGTCAACAAAACATTTCCCACATTCTGAACATGAAAACGGCTTCTCTCCTGTGTGAATTCTTTGGTGTCTAACAAAATGTGATTTCCGTGCAAAACATTTCCCACACTCTGAACATGAAAATGGCTTCTCCCCTGTGTGAATTCTCTGATGTTTAGTAAGATCAGATTTCATTATAAAACATTTCTCACATTCTGAACATGAAAATGGCTTCAACCCTGTGTGAATTCTCTGATGTTTAGTAAGATCAGATTTCATTATAAAACATTTCCCACATTCTGAACATGAAAATGGTTTCTCCCCTGTGTGAATTTTCTGATGCTGAGCAAGTTTTGATTTGTCAGGAAAACATTTCCAACACTCTGAACATGAAAACAGTTTCTCCCCTGTGTGAATTTTCTGATGTTGAGCAAGAGATGATTTGTCAGTAAAACATTTCCCACATTCTGAACATGAAAATGGTTTCTCCCCTGTGTGAATTTTCTGATGCTGAGCAAGTTTTGATTTGTCAGGAAAACATTTCCCACATTCTGAACATGAAAATGGCTTCTCCCCTGTGTGAATTCTCTGATGCTGAGCAAGTGTTGATTTGTCAGCAAAACATTTCTCACATTCTGAACATGAAAAAGGCTTCTCCCCTGTGTGAATTCTTCGGTGTCTAACAAAATGTGATTTCCGTGCAAAACATTTCCCACACTCTGAACATGAAAGTGGTTTCTCCCCTGTGTGAATTTTCAGATGCTGAGCAAGTGTTGATTTGTCAGCAAAACATTTCCCACACTCTGAACATGAAAATGGCTTCTCCCCTGTGTGAATTCTCTGATGATTAGTAAGATCATACTTCGATTTACAACATTTCCCACATTCTAAACATGAAAATTGCTTCTTTCTATTATGTGCTCTTTGACGTTCACCATCCCTTTGGTTATATTTATTTTTCTTAAGGAGTCCTGGAGGTATGTCTGACATAATTGGATGCTCTTCAAAAGTATCAGGTGTGATACTAGTATCATTTGCATTAAAATCTGAAGATATCAGGTATTTCTCTGAGATCACTGTCCCGTTATCTGCCAAAAAAACAAAGGTATATTTTTTTCAATAAACATTTTAATCATTATTAAGAATTGATCTTGGCTTGCTCCTGAACAGCTTCCTAACTGATCCCATTCTTAGACATCCATCTGCATCACTTCTCTGCATGATCTAGATTACTTTTTAACTTCATAAACCATAAAATGCCAGTCAGCTACTGATTCTTGTTTCCCTGCATGCCTGACTACCAGGTATTTCTTGCACCAACTGTCTGTTTGCGCAGCATCGGGCTTCCCATAGTTTGCACCACCTTGCTGGTAAGCATAATCATTAATAGAATAACAGACCATTACCATTGAAGGGGTTGTTAACTTACAAAAAAAAATATGTCCATCACTGCATTTGGCTTAATAAAAATGTGTTGGACTCGCCGTCCTGGGGTTCACCGATGAGTCTCTACCAATGCTCCTGATGTCCGGCATTGGCTGTGGCGCTGATGTCACATTGAAAGCATGGCAGCCAAAGCCAGCTTACCAATTGGTTGCTGTGCTGTTGACGTGATGTCAGCCTGGCAGGCAATGCTAAAACTTGAGAGCAGTGGTGGAGACTTACCACAATATGCCAGACTTACCACACTCCTCAGTATTAAAATTGTAACACCTAGAAAGAAAGTTGTTAAATTATAAAAATCACAGGATCGAAAAATATGTAAGCAATTTGGAAATGTATCACTGCAGTTTTGGCCACTGAAATGTTGTAGCTAAAATGCTTTAATAGGAAAAGATTATTAAAAATGTGTTCTTCAACACATAATTCTACAGGAAGGATAATCTGTGACTTCTCTGGATTTAGTGGTTACTACTCACCTGAGAAGTTATCTGTAGGAATCTCCTCTTTACACTGCTCATCATCCCTCACATATGTCTCTGTAGTATTAATATGAGTCAGATCTTTACCCTGAAACAAATATAGTAAAAGTCACAAAAATAGAAGTCACAGCTATGATCAGCTCTAATCCTGCCATCTCCACCATTCTCATTACACAAGAATAAAACATATAATACTGGTGGTTAAAACAAGATTGAGCACAAGACCTTCACAGCCGGCTACACATCATAGGGGAGATCTCATGACACCTTCTCTCCATCTACCTGAGGATCCTGACGAACATTGGGATCTTCTTGTTTACAGTCCTGTGGAAGAAGAGGACGGGGACATCTCTCTGGTGTTGTCCTCTTACTGGATAGAACTGGAGGAAACATATACAGGAACTGAATTCATTCTTTACATACAGATAATTATAGGCCGTGTGTATTTAGTCATGTGTACCTTGTGATGTGAGGGGCTGGAGAACCTCCATCATGACGTCCTTATACAGATCTTTGTGTCCTTCTAAATACTCCCACTCCTCCATGGAAAAATAGATGGTGACATCCTGACACCTTAAAGGAACCTGACACATACAATGATACCATCATTATCTCAATACTTTCACAGCGTTACTGTATAATGTCCCAGCATTCCCAGCAGAGTCACCTCTCCAGTCACCAACTTAATCATCATGTACGCGAGTTCTAGGATCTTCTGATCATTGTTGTCCTTATGTATCACGGAGTGCAGTTGAGGCCCCGAGATTGTGCTCAAAGATTTTTCCCATCCCTCAGACACAGGGTCCTGACAGCGCTCACTAGAGTTCTTCTTTACTACTCTGTAATCCTGGTTATTGAGAGACACATTAATAAATCTCACTACAGACATTTCCAGAGTCCTCACCTCTCCAGTTCTGTCCATCTGTTATTCCCATAGGTAAGAATGATGTAATTTGACATCATCAGAATCTCTCACCTCTCCTGTAAGCCGCAAGAGAATCTCCAGGGTGAGGTGTAATATCCTCTCCGCCATCTTGCCCCTGACCCTATCCATCCTTGATGGGTCTGTTAGGAAAATTCTCTTATATAGAAGATCTCCACTGAGAGGATCTGATATTGTATTGACCTGAATGGGAAGATGAACTGATGGAATATCATAAAGAATCTATTCAATATGTTATGAAGACATTTTCCCCACATGTCATCTTCATGTTGGCAGCATCTACCTGAAGATCCTGAGGAACATTGAGATTCTCTTGTTTACAGTCATGTAGAAGAGGACAGGGGCATCTCTCTGATGTTATCCTCTTACTGGATACAACTGTAGGAAACACATACAGGGACTGAATTAATTCTGTTCATACTGATAATTATAGGACATGTGTATTTAGTCATGCGTACCTTGTGGTGTGGGGCTGGAGAACCTCCATCATGACGTCCTTATACAGATCTTTGTGTCCTTCTAAATACTCCCACTCCTCCATGGAGAAGTAGAAGGTGACATCCTGACACCGTAGAGGAACCTGACACACACAATGATACAGTCAATCCCTGATCCCTTCATAGTATTACTGTTTGTCCCAGCATTCCCAGCAGTGTCACCTCTCCAGTGAGCAGCTCAATCATCTTGTAGGTGAGTTCTAGGATCTTCTGGACATTAGTGTCCTCTTGTATCAGGAGGTGAGGTGGAGGCCCTGTGATTGGGTTCAATGGTCTTCCACATCTCTCAGACACATGGGCCTGACAGCACTCATAAGACGTCTTCATCACTACGGTGTAATCCTGGTTATGCAGAGAAACTTTAATAAATCTCACTACAGACATTTTACAGAGTCCTCACCTCTCCAGTTGTAAGAGTGAGCCTGGACTATAGTCGTGACCTGGATTACCATAACATCCATGTCCGGCCCGTCCCCTACATGAAGCAGTGTTCTCCCCTCTGGCGTACCTGTATCTCCAGATTCCACTTCCCCTGGGCACTTCCCAGGTACCGATGTCCCCTCTTCCAGGCGACCCCCAGCAATGGAGACACAGTCCAGAACAACTTGAACACTCTCTTTACTAAACTCCTCACACGTTACCTTGCCAGTTGGCACAACAGGTATTACATTAGTTTCCTTTGCTCGAGCTGCCTTGCTATCACTTCTGTGCAGTACATGCCCGGAACAGACTTCCCAGACCGCTCCCTAGTTCCTTCCAGGCCTGACCCCGCCATAATGACATCTCCTCCAGCCTGCTTCGTCTCAGAGCTGAATTCATCAATCACTATTTTTGTTGGCCCCCGGTGAAGCATCTGGCCCGTCTGCACTGAACTCGCCGAAGCTCCAGCTCCCCTTAGTTCCTTGGCCCAGGCAACTTCTGCCCTAAAAGCATTGGCCCAGGCAGTAAGACGCCACATCTTTCCCCCTCTGTCTAGGCCCACTGCGAGACTATGCAGCGGCCATGGGTAACGTGGGTTGCTATACTTGGAACATTGCGTGGCTGCCGGTTGTCCGGACCAAAGCCCTTGGGTACACTTGGGCATGCTGGCAATGTGTGAACTAACTTCCTACAAAACCCTATCTTACTAACCGGCAGCCCCTCCTACACTTAACCCTATGAGAACTCTCTAGGAACGCTACCTATCAAGAACCACTAGTATGCCCCCACCTAGTGGCCCGTAAAAGTACAATACTTACCCATATATACTGTATATATACACTATGTACTAAAGTGCCCTCCTCTAATGCCCCAACAGGATGCACTAAGCTCTCTCTAGGCTATACATAATGTGAGGCAGTGACCGGGATCGTTTACGAGGGACGTTATATTTCCCCCAGAATGTGTACAGAGACCTATTAAAGCCATTGGAGTGCATTGCAGTCACACACACAGCTGCGGCTGCAATGCAGGAATGAAGGTGAGCAATGACCTAGTCAGACTACCTGGCTAAGGCAGATTAAGTAAAATCCGGCAGAGCCTTCATTTCTTGGAGGAGGTCACAGGAGGAAGTGGGGCGGCCTCCTCCCTCCAACCCGGGTTTTCCAGTGGCTTTTGCCACAGGTCTTTAAAACTCCTGCACTAAGGAGTAGTGTTGTTCTATGTTGGGATCCTGCAAGGAGCATAGCAGGAAAGCTCCACAGGACTGTGTAGCTGAACCCAGGCCTGGGACGGCTCTGCACCAGTCAGGCTCTGTTCGGCCCGGCGCGGCCGTTGTCCCCGGCAACCAGTGTTTATGGACTGATGTTAACCCGGCTGCATACCGGAGGACTTTTCCTGTTTTACCCGTGAGTTGCTGAATAAAAGCTGTTTACTTTGGACTTGCTTGGGTCACTGCCTCAGTTACTGCACGGTGTGAACACCGCCGTCTTACAATTGGTGGAGAATGCGGGCAGTGTGACTGAGGCATACCCACCGGCAACGTCATGACCACAATCCGGCCGGCCACGTTTCAGCCTCAAACCGTGGACAAAATGGAAGAGCTGTTAAAGCAGCTGGTAATTTCACAACAGCAGCAGCTGCAGTCTCAGCAGCAACAGCAGCTATTGTACCAGCAGCAACAAAAAACAAAATCCATTCTCCCCTGGTAAGATGTATTACAGATGCTGTACCCGACGAACCTGCCGTAGGGGTGTCCCATATAGGGATAGAGTGTGACCCCGATAGGTTTCCCTTAGAGGTGCTGGCAGGGGAAGTGGGGAGACCGCATCGATTCCCGAGCTGGAAGTGTCCAGGGTCACGTTTGGGACAGCTCAGCTACAAGATCCCACCCTGACTCAGGCACGGGAAAGGGTGCTAGAGGTAAATGGCGTAGCCCAACAGCCCAATGCAGATACGGTATTTCCACGCATGGTAGTCAGTGGTGAGTTGCTTTATAGGGTAGATAAAATCAGGGGCGAGGTTGTGGAACAGTTGGTAGCACCTCAGTCGTATCGTAGGGTGATTCTAGATTTGGCACACTCACACTTGCTGGGGGCCACTTAGGGGAAAAAAAAACTCTAGAACGTATCTTGCAGCGGTTCTTTTGGCCGGGAGTTTACGCGGAGGTCAAAAGGTACTGCGAATCCTGCCCCGAATGTCAGTTGACCTCACCCACTGCAAGTTTCCGTAGTCCATTGGTACCCCTGCCAATAATAGAGGTACCTTTTGAACGGATTGCAATGGATTTGGTAGGGCCCATTGTAAAATCCGCCCGTGGCCACCAACACATACTGGTGGTCTTCGACTATGCCACCCGATACCCGGAGGCTATACCACTACGCCACACCTCGGCAAAACTTATTGCCCGAGAACTGTTTGCCATGTTCTGTCGCCTGGGACTACCTAAGGAGATCCTGACGGATCAGGGGACCCCCTTTATGTCCAAGGTGACAAGAGAACTGTGCAAACTACTAAAAATTAAACAATTGCGCACCTCGGTGTACCACCCTCAAACCGACGGGTTAGTAGAACGGTTCAATAGAACCCTCAAGTCCATGTTAAAAAAGGTGATTTCTAAGGATGGGAGGGATTGGGACATGTTGCTACCCTATTTGATGTTCGCTATCCGTGAGGTACCCCAGGCTTCCACCGGGTTCTCTCCCTTTGAGTTATTGTACGGCAGACACCCTAGGGGTCTGTTGGACGTAGCCAAAGAGACATGGGAACAAGAGCCGACTCCACATAAGAATATAATTGAACATGTGGCTAGTATGCAGGACCGGATAGCGGCGGTCATGCCCATCGTGAAAGAACATCTGTTAGATGCCCAGGCAACCCAGAGGCGCACCTATAATAAAAGAGCCAGAGTCAGGTCTTTTAACAAAGGCGATCGGGTATTAGTACTGGTACCCACAGCCGAGAGTAAGGTCATGGCCAAGTGGCAAGGGCCATATGAGATTTGAGAAAAGGTGGGGGAGGTAAATTACCGGGTGTATCAGCCCGGAAGGAGGAAACCTGAGCAGATTTACCATATAAACCTGCTAAAGCCTTGGAAAGATCGAGACTGTTTAGTTACAGACACCACCCCGGGCCTATCACCAGAGAGTTCTATACCTTCAGCCAGGGAAGCATCCAAGGGGGGAGGTCAGGATAAGTGATGCCCTCACTAAACAGCAGCGACGGGAGGCTCGCTCCCTGGTGCAAAACAATACCGATGTGTTCTCAGAGCTACCAGGTAGGACTACGGTTATCCAACATGACATCGTCACCGAACCTGGGGTAAGGGTGCGAATAAGACCGTACCGGGTGCCCGAAGCCCGGAGGCAAGCCATTTCGGCTGAGGTAAAACAAATCTTCTTTAGGCCAAAAGAGGATCAGGGAGTGGGGGCTACCCCCTTGTACTGATTCCAAAGCCCAACGGATCATTACGCTTCTTAAAATTTCCGAAAATTAATAAAGTGTCAAAGTTCGCCTTTATCCAATGCCCCGGGGGGACGAGCTGATTGAGAACGGGGGCGGGCCCGTACTTTTACCACGCCGATCCCCCAAAGGGGGTTTATTGGCGGGTACCCTCCCAGATTCGCCGAAGGAAAAACCGCCTCGAACCCCGGAGGGCCCTTTTTCACTATGTGGTCTTATGAAACGGGGTGTCGCTGCAAGATCGTCGCGATTGCACCCCCTGACTTCTCACCGATTTTTCGGGGCGGTTTTTTTTTTCGGCAAGAGGGTTAAATTCTTCCCTTCTGTGCTGGACTAGACCACCCCGCTCAGCGCGGTGAAAGCATTCATCAGACCACAAGCGGATCGTTGAAAAGGGTGAAGGCTGAATTTAAGATACCTGTGGTCTTTTTTCCCCCTCCTGCTTTATCTTTTATTCCGACCCGTGGTGTCCCCTCTTTTTTCCGGGTAGACTTTTGTATCAAGGTGGATTTTATTTACCCCTTTACTGTCTCTTCTTTTTACTTGTTTGGGGCATATCCTACCAACCCCCCATGTTGTGACAGGGGCCTTCTCAGGACTGATCACTGAGGTTTAGGGGCCTCAGGAGGTAGGATTACGCTGGCGGGCCCGGACCCCTTACCCCTCAACAACCCCAGGGAAGGGGTTGCAGGACCCCAGCTTAGGGTCAGCAAGACCCCCCCCCCTGTATGCAGTAACACGTGACACTTTCCTTTGGGTTACATGGGGGCCCCCGCTAATTTCAGAGATTGATGGACATAGTGCTCAAGCCTCACAGGAATACGGTCCGCGTATCTAGATGAATCACATATTCAGCACCGACTGGCAACGCACTAACACACGTACAAGCGGTGCTGGAAAACTCCAAGCCGCGGGGTTAAAGGAAAACCCAAAAAAAAATGCGATAGGGGGGAGGAAACTCGCATTTGGGGGATGTGATAGGCCGAGGACTATCAAGCCCCAAATCGTAAAAAAAAAGGCCATAAAAAACGGCCTAAACCTCGAGTAAAAACAGGGAGGGCGTTTCCTTTGGGACCTTGGGGATTCCGCCGGGTTTTTCCCAATTTTGCCGGGCGAACCGCGGCCCCAACCGATCCTTGAAAGGGAAAAAAAACGGGAAGGTTCGGGGAACCCCCGGCAAAAA
>JARQOD010001648.1:56749-93056 GCA_033576555.1 Oophaga sylvatica
GGATTCAAAAACCGATTTGAGCGACAACTTATTTGAGTTTGAGTGTGTCCAAGTGGGGGGGTTTGGGGCTCTGAGGACGCGGGGTGTAAAACACACAGGGTGATATCGGGTTGCTCCCATTTAAATCCCCAACCCACATGCGGCAATCACAAGGGGGGGAAAGGGGATTCGGGGAAAACTGGTTTTGGGTGCGCCTTCCTGGACAGAGAGTAGTACGGAAAAAGCTGTCACCAACTGCATCATCCCCAAAACTCTGCCTCTGGCCAAATCAAGGTGGTTTCCCCGGGTCCCCGGGGGTTTTTTCTAAGTTTTGCATACCCTGGGCTTTTTTTAACATCGATAAGGATACCCAACTGTGTTTCTGAAAAATTGTGAAAAAAGCAAATTTTGAGGCCAAAAAAAACCATTTTTTTGAATTCATGCATAACCGTCAATTTAAAAAGCATAAGTTCAGGGGGCAAGCTCACGTGCTACAAGGGGCCTGGGGCAGACCCAACCCCCGTCTGCCCCATTTGTGCACCCGGACCGGGGCCCTTTTTTCCCTCTGTAGGGGGGGGCAGCATCAGACCTGTTTTGGGAAGGGATGGCCCCTTTTTTCCCCGAAAACGCCAATTTGGGCCCGGTCACATATTTTTGGGGAAGGGGGAAACACCAGGGGGTGTTGGGCCCCACTCAAAGGGGACCCTTTGGAAAAAAGGAACAAATTTTTTTGCACCTGCATCTTCCTCAAACCCCGTATTGGGGGGCCCCCCTCCAACCCCCCCTTTTATGAAAACACCCCCCCCCTCGGCCCTCAGATGTGGACAAAAAAAGCCATTTCCTCCTAGCCATGAAAAAGCAAAAGGAGTTGAATTTCCCTCGAAGCTCTTGGGGGAAAATGCCCCCTTTCCCCCTTGGGACACGGGGTTTTTTCGGACCTTAGCCATCGCAGCCCCCCGCCCAGATCCCCATCGGCACATTCTCAAAAAAAAGGTGTGCCTGGCTCCACCGCATGTCGCACACAACATCAGGGCTTTTTTAAAAACTCAGTGTGTGAAGGGTGTTTTCCCCCACAGCCCCGGGAACGAGTAGGCATGGACGGGGCGTTACATGTCGCTGACTGGGAAAAAACTATGGTGACAGCAGAAAAAGGGGCTGCTGTCCAAAATTTGCCCTCCCCCCAGTTGTGAGCAATCCTCTTTTTTCTCGAAATTCCCCCCCCTGTTTCCCCCCTAAAACCCCCTCCGTCCCCCACCTGCACCCAAAAACCTTTTTGGTCTTTTCCACGGGTTTCTAACCCAAAATCTGGCCACACCCTTGTATGCTGCAGAAGGGTCAAGTAATCGGGGGGTTTTTTAAATTTAAAATCGGGGGAAAAAGAGTCACACAGTGAGGAGTTTTTTGGGCAGCTCTGGGAACCAGTTTATATGTTTTCCTCCACTGGATTGAAAACCGGAAAGGGCCCTGTGGGGACAATGCCGCAAACCGGGGGGGCGGCCCAAGGGGCAAGTCACACACGTGTTTTTTTTGGCTCACGTGTTAACCCCGGTTGTCCAAAAATTTTTTTCCCCCACCCCCACTACGGGGCCTTTGCAGGGGGCACGCTCCTGTGTGCTCACTTTCCGCTGTTGAAAACCCCGGCTCAGCGATTACTCTCTTCGAAGTTGGGGGGCCTGCCACCCCGGCTAAAAATCAATGTGCAAAACGGTGGAATTCAATTTCCTGTTGCAGCGCTGTGGCACAGCCCTGGTCAATACGTTCTGTTTTTTTGCCTCCCAGAGACCAGAGGTGGGGGAAAAACAGCTGGAGGAGCGGCCAATCAGGGACATTCCCCTTCGCCGTTTTTGAAATGGGCCCAAAAAAGGGGTTTGTGCTGCGATCCTTTTTTTAGCTGACTATTCGGTGATTTTCATGCTGGGCAAGGGGTTTAAACAGAATTCGGAGCAGGTGGGGAACAAGGGAGGTGGAGAGTAAGGGGAGTTGTATGCGGAAGGGTAAAAACTGCAGGTCCAGACGGTTGGGCAGCACCAAGGCGACGGCATGGGGGGTGGGGGAGAGGGATAACAGGGCTTATGGAGCAGCCAAATAGTGGGAAGGGCAGCCCCAGGAAAAGTGGAGGAGAACTGCGGGCATGGAAGACTATCGATGGGAACCTTGATAACATTTTGTTGTGCGAGGTTGGGGGGAGAGGGCAGGGAAGGAAAAAGATTGTACCTGGGCCACCAACACAACAGGACTTGGTGCTCCTGGATGCCAAGACAATGGGGGCCTTCTTGCTGCATACCTGCAACATGACCCTTTCGGATTGACAGAATTCAAATATCCTGATACTGGGGAGCCCACTGTTAGATCCCCGGTACAAAAGAAAATTTTGCCAATAATTCAGCCATATAAAGGGATTCAGATGCAGGAGTATCACCAGAGACGTTCTGAACTTACGGGTCTTTTTCCCAAAAACCCAGTGGGAGTAGGAATCTACAGTTCTAACTTGCAACCTGGGACTGTCAATTCTTCAGCACTCAAACCGAACAGAAACACAGATCTGTGGTGTTCTAGCAATTTTGCGGAATCCTTTCACCGTTTTTTTAGTCCTGTTTTTGCAAGGCCACAGGAGAAAAAGTCAGACCATAGTCAACCCTAGAGAGATGGTACAGGAGTTTTTTCCAATGAACATCAAAAAGCCAGACGGGTCACTGGACCCTTGCTTGTTTTTGGGTTCCATCTGTATAAATGCCAAGCTCCCACCCCGCCTTGGAGTCTTGCATGTCCCGCAGCCCAGCGTTCTCTCTGAATGTTGTTTCAGCATTTGCTGGTGGTGGCTGACAGTAAGCGCACGCGGCGCCACTGAGAATGTAGAAGACTCACGTTCATAAAAGATGAAAAATCAGGACCCTGCAAGGCTTTTCCCCCCTGGGGTAAATCCTGGGGAGAGTAAAAGCTTGAGGATTTGGTAAAATCACTTCACCAAATGTTTTAAGCTTTAAAAATTGATAATAATTTGTAGCTCATAGGCTGGAAAATAATTTTGGCCTGTAGCAGTGTGTGTTAGTCATTCTAATGGCCATCTATACACTCATCCTTTTCAAATTAAATTTAAAAAATTTTTAGCTCATTGCCGTAGAATAATTTTGGGCCTGTAGCATGTCGCTATCCCGAGTACCACCGCTGTAGATCTAATTAAAAATTTTTAATTTTCATCAAACCCCAGACAATAATTTTGCAAAAAATTCAGTAACGGTTTCAAAGAACGCCAGGGCATAAAGCAATGAGATTAAGGTTTGTCGCTGCAGCTCCGCCGGTACCTCAAGAGTGACAAAAAAGTGATGAAAAGCAATCCGGTATAAGATCGAGGGACCAATCCCTGATATTAAAATCTTCATTTATTGATACCACAACAATTTCAACTGTAGCCTTCTCCTCAGTGGCATTATACATAAATTGATAGAAAGATATAAAGGTGGAGCGCAAATGAAAGTAAAAGGCAATTAATCAGAACACCCACCTGATTAAAAATGCAAATATGACTGCAAAAAATAAAAAACAAAAAACAGATGAGAATGAAAAACCAAACCCTTTAAAACGACATAAAAACAATGTACACAAGGAAAAATAAATGAAAAAATAAATAAATCTCAAAATGCATATATTACGTGACTTTTTCAATAGTGAGGTTTAACCCCTCAGGAGCCAGTGTACCAAGTTTAAAAATCCAGAAACCTCCCTTCTTATTAGATTATAATATCGATCCTGTGGTATCTGGTCAATACCAGTGAGTTTTCACGAATTCAAATTCTTTTGCTGCACCTCGGAGAAATGTTTTGAGGACTTGTAGCATGAACCCATTTCGGATATTTGACGATGCTTGTTGAGCCTTGCATGCATCGGTCGTGGGTACGAGATTGAAATTCTTTGCACCCCATTCATAATAGAGACGCAATAAACACTTAGAAGTCCTAGATGCAAACAACCCAGATTAGAATTTATCCGCTGCAGATGAAGATAAGGACTTGAGAGTTGTGTTGCTGGGGGCAAATAATTTTGAAGAGTTCGGTTTTTCCGAAAAAATATGACCAATAATTTGGGCCTAGTAGCATGTCTGCTAGTCAGCGGATTAACCCAGCTGTTAAGCAAGCTACACCACCTGTACCTTTGGACACTTAATTTTTTCAAAGGAAATGCTTCGGGTCCCCGGGACAATCAGTGAAGAGCATCGGGGAGGCACCCCAAGGCTCAGAGCTGTGAGTGGCGGTTAGGACGCCTTGCGTGGGACGCCAAGCTCGATCCTTATAAAAGCTTTTTAACGCAGCAGCTTTACAGGACGCTACCTGGACCTGGCATTACCGTGGCTGCTGGCATGAGACTTGCCCTCCAATAGATCCCTTTTAAAAGGAATTAAAGTGTACTCATTCAATTAGAGAGACAATTTAAATAAAAAAGATTAGACCTGGCCTCCACCGCAGGGGGCTCGCTCGACCCACCAGCAGACAGCTTTTTGGGGAGGGGGGGCGTCGGGTCCACCGCAGCTCTGCACAACCCGCGACACGCAGGTCGCACGGGCAGGAACGGACTGGCCGTGTCGCCTTGGCACATTTTTTGGTTTTAGAAGGGCATGACTGCCATTATCTGTGTCTCCCCCTCCTTTTCTCCTCCATCTCTTTTCTTTTCGCATGACTAGATTACTTGTCACTTTTCATGTGTTTAGTTGTGTCTTGCGAGCAATTTGTCAGCTTTTGGACACCTTTGAAGTGTTTTCTATGTTTTTTTTCTAGGTGTTTCTATGTGTTTTGGTTTGCCTGCCATTGGTTTTATGGTGTTCGACGAACGTTCGTCGAACACACGGCTGTTCGGTGAACCGAACTCGAACACTAGGGTGGCTCATCACTATAATCAGGGGACGCAGGTGGGAAAAGATAAGTCGGGAACTTGTAGGCAGTTTAACGACGGCCAATGCAAGTATGGGAACAATTGCAAGTTTAAACACGTATGTTCCCACTGTAACGGTACTCACATGGATTGTCAAAATGTTTTAAAGAAGGGAAGGGAAAACCTGTGCGTGGGTTCGGGCATGGGGTGAGTCAGTGAGGCTTCCAGAGATGGCCTTTTAAAAAGGTACCCAGATCAGGTGAAGGCACGGGTACTGCTAGATGGTTTGCGGATGGTTTTCTGATTCCGCCTCCTTAGCACAAGGTCGTTTTTCCGTTAAAAATTGCGTTCGGCAGTGTTGCACATCTGAAGTTGTTAGTGCGAAGGAGGTCGAGTTGGGCAGGATGGCGGGTCCTTTCCCAGTTTGCCAGTGCTGGAGCGGTTATTTCCCCGTTGGGAATAGTGACAAAAAAAAAGCCAAACAAATTTCGTTGGAACATCACTTGTCATATCCGAAGGGTTTGTCAGTAAATGATGGTATTGACTGGGAATTGTGTTCGGTGGAATACACTTTGTTTTAAATGTCAGTGCAGTGGGTACGGCGTAGGGGCTTTGATGTCAAATACGAATATTGAGTCGGCTTTCCGTTTGCTGCCTGTTCACCCGGTCAGTATTCCGTTGTTGGGGTGTTTTAGGGACGGGGTTATTATCTTGACAGATGTTTACCGATGTGGTGTGCTATTTCATGTTCTTTGTTCGAGGCATTCAGCACATTTTTGGAATGGGTGGTAAGGAAGGTGGCCGGAGTGCAGTTGGTCATACATTACCTGGACGATTTCTTGTTTATAGGGCCCCCAGATTTGCAGTTGTGTATGAATGCGTGGTCTTCAATGGTTTGGGTGTCCGAGCATTTTGGAGTGCCGTTGGCAAGGGAGAAAACTGAAGGTCCGTGCGTTGCTATGAGTTTTTTGGGCATTGTAATTGATTCGGAAAAGATGGAGTGTCGGTTGATAGAGGATAAATTGTCGTTGCTCAAGCAGGAGGTTGAAAGGATCAGGAAATTGAAGAAGGTGACATTGAAGGAGTTGCAGTCGCTGTTGGGCAGGCTGAATTTTGCGTGCAGGATCATGACCATGGAAGGATTTTTTGCCGCAGGTTGTCGCTGGCAACTGCGGGGGTCAAGGCTGCACATCATTTTGTTCGCCTGAGTGAGGAGCATAGAGAGGACTTATTGGTGTGGCATGATTTCTTACGCAGCTATAATGGTCGTTAATTACTGCATGATGCGGTGTTGAGCAATTTTGACTGCGAGATTTACACGGACGCGGAGGGCAGTGCCGGTTATGGGGCCTATTGTAAAGGAAAATGGTGTGCGGGACCTTGGCCGTAGGCATGGAAGTCTTTGGGTTTAATAAAAAATTTGGCCTTGTTAGAGTGGTTTCCCTTAGTTGTGGCTGTTTCGATTTGGGGTAGCATGCTTGCGAACCAGAGGGTCAGATTTCAATGCGACAAAATGGGTGTGGTTTTAGTAATTAACAGTTTGTCGGCGTCATCCCCTCCGGTGATTAAGTTGGTACGAGTTTTGGTCCTTAGGTGTCTTGAATTGAATGCGTGCATATCTGCAGTTCATGTGACGGGGGTGCAAAATTCTGTTGCTGACGCTTTGTCTCGTTTTCAGTGGGAATGTTTCCGGGAGTTGGCGCCAGGAGCGGAGGCATCGGGAGTGGAAAGCCCTTTGCAACTGTGGCAGGTGATTATGGAAGAGCAGGAGCGTTGATTCAGAATTTGGTTACGAGGCAAACCTGGTCATCTTACGAGTCTTCATGGCGAGTATGGCAAAGTTGAGTGTCGAGTTGGGGAGGGCTTGAGGCTGAAAAAGACCATAGGTTGGCGGTGCTGTTCTTGGTAGGGAAGGCGGCTTTGGTCGGTTGGTCAGCTTCAACGTTGAATAAATTTATAGCGGGATTGTCTTTTGGTTTCAAGTTGCAGGGGCTGGCTGATGTTACAAAATGTTTTGTGGTTAGACAGGCGTTAAAGGGATTTCTGAGAGGGAATCGTATTTTTGACAAAAGGAGACCTATATCATTTGGAATGTTGGGGGAGTTAGGGGCAATTTTGGGAGGCATTTGCGGTTCAGTTTTTGAGGTGGCATTGTTTCGGTTGGCCTAATCTTTAGCCTTTTTCGGTGCTTTGCGTTTGGGAGAGTTGGTTTCGCAGAGCAAGACTAAGGCAGGGGGTTTGCTGGCTTGTGATGTGGATTTTTGGGTGGGGGCCATTGTTTTTTGGATCAGGAGTGTAAAAACTGATCAGATGGGGAGGGGCAGACGGGTTGTTTTAGGGCGTGTTGAAGGGTCCTTAATGTGCCCGCAGAGGTGTTTGCAGAGATATTGGCAGTTGTGGCAGGGGAGGTCAGGCCCGTTGTTATGTCACGGGGACGGGACATTTTTATCTCGCTTCCAGTTTGCAGCATTTTTGAAGAAGGGGCTGCGTGAATTGGTCTGGACCCAGGAACATATGGGTCGCACTCCTTTCGGATTGGGGCTGCCTCGGAGGCTGATAGTTTTGGATTGGGTGCTGACGCTATAAGGCGTATAGGCAGGTGGAGCTCCAACCGCTACTTATCGTATGTGCGTCATTAAGGATGGTGTTACAATGATATATTGTTGTTTTTAAATGCTCTTGTTATATTTATTTCAGGTGGTGACCAGTTGCTAGCATGGATCTTTGGACATTCGTTCGTGCATTGGGAGGCGTTGCGAGCGGACGTGAGGCAGGACGGTCGGCAGCTGGGTTTTTGAGAGAGCAGGTTGAAATTCGTTGGTTGGGTTTTAGGGGAATGTCGTGAAGCAGGGTTATACCGGAATTTTCCAGAGCCACCCGCTTGGATAAATCACCTGACACTTTGGTTATCCACGCGGGAGGTAATGATTTGGGTGTTCGACAAGTTTGTGAGCTCATTAGGGACATCCGTTTTGATTTGCTGAGGTTGTGGATGTCTTTTCCGGGGGTCTTCACGGTATGGTCGGACGTTGTTCCTAGGAGGAGATGGAGGAAGGTGAGGTCATTAAAGGGAATTAATAGGCCAGGATAAAACTGAACAGGGCAGTTTCGGGTTTTGTAAGAAGGAATGGGGGTTTGGGGGTGAGGCACTTTGAACTGGAGGCAGGAGTTGGAAATTTCTGGTTGGAGGATGGGGTACATCTGAATGCCATAGGTATCGATTTGTGGGCATTGGCGATTCAGGAGGGGATCGAGAGAGCCTTGGTTTCGTTGGGGCACTCACGAGCCTGAGGTTGTCAGGGTCGCTCGTGGTTGGCGGGGGTGGGGTTCTTGGAGTTGGAGATGATTGATCGGGGGAAGGTACGGGAGGTACGGTGCCCTCGAGCTGGGGTGTACGGAGTTTTATGGTTGTTTTGCCAGTTGTTATGCCAGATCTTTCAACTTCAATAACCCCCCCATCTTTCATATTTTGTGTATCTAATGGTATTATTGATTATTGTTATTTGTTAATAAAATTGGCCGCTGTGGCCAAAATTATCCAAAATAATTGAGTGTGCGTCTTTATTAACCCCTTCACCCCCAAGGGTGGTTTGCACGTTAATGACCGGGCCAATTTTTACAATTCTGACCACTGTCTCTTTATGAGGTTATAACTCTAGAACGCTTCAACGGATCTTCGCGATTCTGAGATTGTTTTCTCGTGACATATTGTACTTCACGTTAGAAGTATAATTTCTTCGATATAACAAGTTTATTTTTGAAAAAAACACAAATATGGCGAAAATTTTGAAAATTTTGCAATTTTCAAACTTTGAATTTTTTTTCCCTTAAAACAGAGAAATATGTCACACAAAATAGTTAAGAAATAACATTTCCCACATGTCTACTTTACATCAGCACAATTTTGGAACCAAAATTTTTTTTTGTTAGGAAATTATAAGGGTTAAAAGTTGACCAGTGATTTCTCATTTTTACAACAAAATTTACAAAGCCATTTTTTTAGGGACCACCTCACATTTGAAGTCACTTTGACGGGTCTATATAGCAGAAAATACCAAAAAGTGACACCATTCTAAAAACTGCACCCCTCAAGGTACTCAAAACCACATTCAAGAAGTTTATTAACACTTCAGGTGCTTCACAGGAGCTGAAGCAACGTGGAAGGAAAAAAGTCTAAGTTACTTACCGTTAACGGTATTTTTCGAAGTCCATGACAGCACTACAGAGAGAGGGGATCCGCCCCTTAGGAACAGGAAACCTACAGATATAAAAGGGCGGCACCTCTCCCACACATCAGTTGGATTACAGAGCATAAGAGGACATCAAGGTTAAATGGTATACAGCAAAAAAATTTCATGCATCACACAGTAACATTAATCAATTGTTTATTACATGTGGACTACATAAGCGGAAGAAGTGCACATAAAACCTGGGTGGGAATGTAAGGGTGCTGTCATGGACTTCGAAAAATACCGTTAACGGTAAGTAACTTAGACTTTATTCGAACGTCCATGACAGCACTACAGAGAGAATTACAGAGAGTAATAACTATTTAGGGAGGGACTACTGCCTGCAGCACCCTTAGTCCGAAAGAAAGGTCTGAGGAAGCACCCAAATCTAATCTATAATGAGTGTAAAACGTGTGTGGAGAAGACCACGTAGCTGCCTTACATATCTGGTCAATCGAGACTTCTGCCCTTTCTGCCCATGAAGTCGCCACAGCTCGAGTGGAATGCGCCCTTAGCCTCTCAGGTGGCTGCTTGCCCCTCGAGGTGTATGCCAGAGAAATTGCTTCCCTAATCCATCTGGCCAACGAGCTCTTTGTTAATCTACGGCCTTTGTTAATTCCTTGAAAAGAGACAAACAATGCATTGTCCCTTTTCCAGGGATCAGTGACTGCCAAATATTGCAGCAGACATCTTCTAACATCTAAAGTATGAAGTTTCATCTCTTTTTGATTAGATGGATTAGGGATGAACGAAGGGAGAATAATTTCCTGTGTTCTGTGGAAAGCGGAAGACACCTTAGGTAGGTATGCTGGGTCCGGTCTAAGTATTATCCTGTCATTCAGGACCTGAGTGTAAGGAGACAGTCTAGATAGTGCCTGGATGTCACTTACCCTCCTAGCCGAGGTTAATGCTACCAGGAAAGCGGTCTTAAGGGAAAGAGTTTTTATTGATGCTGCTGATATAGGTTCAAAAGGGGCTCTGTTAAAGCAGTGAGAACAAGATTTAAGTCCCATGGCATGATTCTCACCTTCACTATGGGTCTCGACCTACCCGCAGCTTTAATGAATCTACTGACCCAGTAATTATTTGCGATGTTGCAACTAAAGAGTGCCCCCAAAGCTGAAACTTGTACCTTAAGGGTGCTTGTGGAGAGACCTAAGTCCAGACCCTTTTGTAGGAATTCTAGAATCTGGGTTATCGGTGTTGTGTCCCCTGCTACAACCGCCGAGCTCTGAAGAAATTTCTTCCAAATCCTAGCGTAGATCCTAGTTGTAACCTCTTTTCTGCTTTTACAGACAAAATGGGGAAAAAACTGTATTACTGGGTATTCTAAATCTGACGATCTCTTACCCAGATTGTACAGCAGTAGGTACCGGATCACGGGGAGGGGGCTTTTTCCCAGCTGCGGAACTTCTGCGGCTGGTGTCCTGGCCATTGAAGAGGAGCGCTCTGTCTGCTGCTGCTGCTGGCTCTCCTGTTGCACCGAGGGAGCCTCTGCAGTGTCCATCGTAAAAAAATGGGGCAGAAGCGCTTTACCTCTTTCCTAGGCTCCTTATATCCTCCCCCGGATATCCGGATCAGCAGGTCTGGCCAGGGGTCCACCCCCTCCTACTCCCCGCCCCACGGCCCCCCCTGCACCTCCCCGCCGTCCCCACAGCAGGCGCCGTCCGACGATGCAGCCGCCAAAATTTTCAAAAACGCCGGCCGGCGTCTCACTTCCGGTTCCGGTGGTGGAGACTCCGCCCCCTTTCTTCCCCCGCTCGCACGGACCGACGGAGGTAAGCACAATCCCCCGCTGCATCGCCCCCCCAAGCGGAGATCTCCCCCGACCCCAGCCGCGCTGCTGCAACAGCGGCGCACGACTAAATTTTCAAAAACCCCGCCGCGCCGTCCATAGCAGTGACGCGCGGCGGGAAATTCAAAACCGCCCGCCGCGCCGTCCATAGCCGTGACGCGCGGCGGGAAATTCAAAACCGCCGCGCGCGTTCAACAGTGACGCGCGCAGGAAATTCAAAAAAACCCGCCGCGCCGTTCACAGCAGTGACGCGGCGGGAAATTCAAATTTAAAAAAAAAAATTTCTTTTTTTTTTTTTTTTAAAAATCACGGCTGCACCCTCAAGAGGCCCCCACCATGACAGGACCACAGGAGAGGACAGGGAGAAGGCACCGGGACCAGGGAGAGGGGGGGGGAATACTTACCTACCGGCGCTGGCTGGGAGACAGAGATCCTCTGGATACTGCTCCACCTGCTCCGCACACTGCCGTGGAATCCTACCCGGACCCACCGTGGCGCTTCCAGGGGCTCCGCACCGGCCGAGGTAGGAGATTCCCCCCCGCTACCTGGGTCGACCGGCCGGCCTGGGTCCTCCTGAAGATCTTCATCTGTAGGAAACCCGTCCTTTAGGAACAGGAAACCAACTGATGTGTGGGAGAGGTGCCGCCCTTTTATATCTGTAGGTTTCCTGTTCCTAAGGGGCGGATCCCCTCTCTCTGTAGTGCTGTCATGGACGTTCGAATAAATTAATATTTAACTTTTTAGCCACAAAAATGATCTTTTACAAACTTTTTTTTTATTTTGACAAGGGTAAAAGGAGAAAATGGACAGATAAAGTTGTTGTGCAATTTCTCCTGAGTACGCCAATACCCTATATGTGGGGGAAAACCACTGTTTGGGCACACGGCAGAGCTCGTAAGGGAAGGAGCGCCGTTTGACTTTTTCAAACTAAGATTGGCTGAAGTTGAGGTTGGACGCCATGTGTTTGGAGAGCCACTGATGCGCCTAAACAGTGGAAACCCCCCACAAGTGACACCATTTTGGAAACTAGACCCCCTAAGGAACTTATCTAGATCTGTTGTGAGCACTTTGAACCCCAAAATGTTTCACAAAAGTTTATAATGCCTGGGTGTGAAAAAAAAAAACATTTTCCACAAAAATGATTTTTTTGTCCCAAATTTTTGATTTTTCCCAAGGAAATTGGACCCCAAAAGTTGTTGTCCAATTTGTCCTGAGTACGCTGATACCCCATATGTGGGGGGGGGGGAAACTGTTTGGGCGCACGGCAGGGCTTGGAAAGGAAGTAGTAACGTTTTGGAATGCAAACATTGATGGGGGTCATGTTCCGTTTGTAGTGCCCCAGATGAGCCTAAACAGTGGAAACCCCCCACAAGTGACCCCATTTTGGAAGCTAGACCCCCTAAGGAACTTATCTAGATCTTTGGTGAGCACTTTGAACCCCCAAGTGCTTCACACAAGTTTATAATGCCCGGGCATGAAAATTAAAAATCCTATTTTTTTCCCACAAAAATTATCTCTTAGTCACTAATTTTTTATTTTCCCATAGGTAACAGGAGAAATTGGACCTCAAAAGTTGTTGTCCAATTTGTCCTGAGTACGTTGATACCCCATATGTGGGGGGGAACCACTGTTTGGGCGCATGGCAGAGCTCAGAATGGAAGTAGCACCATTTGACTGTTTCCAACCAAAATTGGCCGGAATTGAGATTGGACGCCATGTTGCATTTGGAGAGTCCCTGATGTGCCTAAACAGTGGAAACCCCCCACAAGTGACCCCATTTGGGAAACTAGACCCCCTAAGGAACTTATCTAGATCTTTGGTGAGCAATTTGAACCCCCAAGTGCTTCACACAAGTTTATAACGTAGAGCCGTAAAATTAAAAAATCATATTTTTTCCACAAAATTGATCTTTTCACCCCAATTTTTATTTTCCCAAGGGTAACAAGACTCCAAAAGTTATTGAGCAATTTGTCCTGAGTACGCTGATACCCCATATGTGGGGGTAAACCACTGTTTGGGTGCATGGCAGAGTTTGGAAGGGAAGGAGCGCCGTTTGACTTTTTCAACGCAGAATTGGCTGGATGCCATGTTGTGTTTGGAGAGCTCCTGATCTGCCTAAACAGTGGAAACCCCCCACAAGTGACCCCATTTTGGAAAATAGACCCACAAGGAACTTATCTAGAAGTGTGGTGAGCGCTATGAAGCCCCAAGTGCTTCACAGAAAATTTATAACATACAGCCGTAAAAACAAAAAAATCATTTTTTTTTTTTTACAAAAATGATTTTGTCGCCCCCAGTTTTTTATTTTCCCAAGGGTAAAGAAATAGGACAAATTGCACAATAACTCTTGGGGTCCAGAGTACGCTGATACCCCATATGCGGGGGTAAACTACTGTTTGGGCGCATGGCAGAGCTCAGAAGTGAAGGAGCACCGTTTGACTTTTTCAACGCAGAATTGGCTGGAATTGAGATCAGACGCCATGTCACATTTGGAGAGCCCCTGATGTGCCTAAACAGCAGAAACCCCCCAATTCTAACTCCAACCCTAACCCCAACATACCCCTAACCCTAGTCCCAACCCTAACCACAAACCTAACCCTAACACACCCCTAATCCCAACCATAACCCTAATACTAACTTTAGCGCCAATCCTAACCCTAACGGGAAAATGGAAATAAATACATTTTTTTAATTTTATTATTTTTCCCTAACTAAGGGGGTGATGCAGGGGATTTGATTTACTATTTATAGCGGGTTTTTATGATTGGCAGCTGTCACGCTAAAAGACGCTTTTTATTGCAAAAAGTAGTTTTTTGCATCACCACATTTTGAGAGCTATAATTTTTGCATATTTTGGCCCACAGAGTCATGTGAGGTCTTATTTTTTGCGGGACGAGGTGACGTTTTTATTGGTACCATTTTTGAGCACGTGACACTTTTTGATCGCTTTTTATTTCGATTTTTGGGAGGTTAGAATGAACAAAAATCAGCAATTCATGAATTTCTTTTGGGGGAGGCGTTTATACCGTTCCGCGTGTGGTAAAATTGATAAAGCAGTTTTATTCTTCGGGTCAGTACGATTATGGCGATACCTCATTTATATCATTTTTTTATGTTTTGGCGCTTTTATAGAATAAAAACAATTTTATATAAAAAATCATAATTTTTGCATCGCTTTATTCTGCGAGCTATAACTTTTTTATTTTTTCGCTGATGATGCTGTATGACGGCTCGTTTTTTGCGGGACAAGATGATGTTTTCAGCGGTACCATGTTTATTTATATCGGTCTTTTTGATCGCGTGTTATTCCACTTTTTGATCGGCGGTATGATGATAAAGCATTGATTTTTTGCTTATTTTTTTTTTTTTTTTTTTAAGGGGTTCACTAAAGGGGTTAACTAGTGGGACAGTTTAATAGGGGGGGTCGTTACGGACGCGGCGATACCAAATATGTGTACTTTTATTGTTTTGTTTTTTTTATTTACAGGAAGAAATGAATTTATTGGGGAATATTTTTTTTTTTTTTGATGATGATTTTTTTTACCACTTTTTTTTTATTTTTTTTACTTTTTTACTTTGTCCCAGGGTGGGACATCACAGTATTTTAGAAGATCGCTGGTGTGACAGTGTGCACAGCACTCTGTCACACCAGCGATCGCTCTGGCATCGCTGCAGGCTTCCTCTGCGCCTGCTCTCAGCAGGCACTGAGGAAGCCGCCTCCCTGCAGGACCCCGGCGCCATCTTGGATCCGGGGACATGGAGGGAAGACGGACCCTCGGAACAGCGCGACACATCGCGCTGCTCTGAGGGTCTCAGGGGGGCGCGCAGGGAGCCCCCTGCCTGCGCGATCCTCCCCTGTGCCCCGGGCACACCGCGATCATGTTTGATCGCGGTGTGCTAGGGGTTAATGTGCCAGGAGCGGTCCGTGACCGCTCCTGACACATAGTGCTGGGTGTCAGCTGTGATATACAGCTGACACCCGGCGGCGATCAGCTACGCTCCCCCCGGGAGCGCAGCTGATCGCCTATGACGTACTATTCCGTCCATGGGAATTAGGTCCAGGGTCACATGGACGGAATAGTACGTCTGATGGCAGAGAGGGGTTAAAAGGGTATGTTACGGGGGGATGCTGAGCCTGAAGGGGGCTCTAAGGGGAAGCCTGACTCGCCATACGCGGTCAAGATGGGGCCGGAATGGAGCGCAGATAATGAAGGCCCTCCCATGACTGCGATAAGCCGGGAGGGCTTTTAAAAAATGCAGCCTTTCTGGGGGGCTTTGAAATGATTGGCTGGGGGGTGGAGTTTTTGGTGGGGTGGGAGGTGCGGCCAGGGCAGTTGGAAAAGTGCGGGAGAAGCTGGCATTATTACCCAGGAAGACAACAAGAACAGACCCACCCTCTCTCCCTTATTTAAGTTGTGGAAGTTCAAGGGTTTCATATGTATTCGGGTCTGTATAGATTTATATATATATATATATATATATATATATATATATATATATATATATATATATATATATATATATATATAAATTGGTCTGTTGGGTTTACGTGGCATGGGTATGCTTGTTATTCTAGTTTATCGTCACAGTGGCTGGGTTGGCAGGGGTGGGGTTCTTGGAGTTGGAGATGATTGATCGGTGGAAGGAATTATGAGGAAAATTCCAGGCAATTTAAATTATGTTGGGTTGATCTGGCATTTGGTTTTTGGGCTCTGGACGGGGTGTTACCCTGGGAGCATTGGTGGTTAGTCGTCCCGGAACGGGAGGTACGGTGCCCTCGAGCTGCGGTGTACTGCTGAGGGTAACATGGTGGCTGAGTTTTATGGTTGTTTTGCCAGTTATGCCAGATCTTTTAGCTTCAAGAACCCCCCCATCTTTCATATTTTGTGTACCTAATGGTATTATTATTGTTATTTGTTGTTTGTTAATAAAATTGGCCGCTGTGGCCAAAATTATCCAAAATAATTGAGTGTGCATCTTTATTAAAAGGTTATGTTACAAGGGGATGCTGAGCCTGAAAGGGGCTCTAAGGGGAAGCCTCACTCGCCATACGTGGTCATGTGTGTGTATGTATACTGTCTGTAGACTGTGTGTGTATGTATACTGTCTGTGCGCAGCCTGCGTGTGTTTGTATACTGTCTGTTATGTTTCGGTAGCCGAGGAGGACAGGAACAACAGCAGGACAGCCTAACACCTGAGATGTTGGTAACTGATGGGTTGCAGATTCCTAAACTAACGACACAACTAGAGGTAGCCGTGGAGCGTTCCTACGTTGATCCTAGACGCCTCGTCACAGCCTGAGAGATAACTACACCTAAAGGCAGAAAGATGAAAGCTATCTGCCCCGGAGCAGATCCCCAAAGAAAATAGGAAGCCCCCAAACATATAATGGCGGTTAGACAAGATGAAAATACAAACATAGGCAGAAAATAGACTGAGCAAACGCTGGGGCCACAAGCTGACTAAATAGGATAGGACAGGAGAGATTACTTTCTGCAACCCAGAAAACCCTACAAAAATCCAACAATTCTGATTACAAAAATACTGAGATCACACGATCTCGACACCCACTAAATCAGGTCTCAGTGTGAACAAAAACCAAGCCGCAGCCGCTGAAAAAACAGGAAAAAGCAAATGAGCCAATAACAGTGGCTGCAGATAAACTGTGAGGAGCTCAGGCCCCAGGAGGGGACCTTGCTGACCTCCACAAAAGTGCAGAAAACAATGCAAAAAGCAAGCACAAAAAGAAAAGCAAAAAATATCTTATCTGAAAGCAGGAGATGCAGGCAAGACTCCAGCAAACTTCCAATTGAACCAGGAACCACAATTGAGACAAGAACAATTGATCACCGGCAACCATCATGGGAGGGAACCTCCCTTATATCAGACCAGTCCATGATCCCTGATTGCCACTCCTCGCTGAAAGGTTCAGTACTGTCTGTAACCATCTCTAGCACATTCATAACAACTGTCTGTGCGCAGCCTGCGTGTGTATGTTACGGTCTGCAGCCTGTGTGTGTTGTATACCGTCTGTGCGCAGCCTGCGTGTGTATGCATACCGTCTGTGCGCAGCCTGCGTGTGTATGCATTCCGTCTGTGCGCAGCCTGCATGTATGTATACCGTCTGTGCGCAGCCTGCGTGTGTATGTATACCGTCTGTGCGCAGCCTGCGTGTGTATGTATACCGTCTGTGCGCAGCCTGCGTGTGTATGTATACCGTCTGTGCGCAGCCTGCGTGTGTATGTATACCGTCTGTGCGCAGCCTGCATGTGTATGTATACTTTCTGTGCGCAGCCTGCGTGTGTATGTATACTGTCTGTGAGCGGCCTGTGTGTGTATGTATACTGTCTGTGGCGCGCCTGCGTGTGTGTATGTATACTGTCTGTGCGCAGCCTGCGTGTGTATGTTTACTGTCTGTGCGCAGCCTGCGTGTGTATGTATACTGTCTGTGCGCAGCCTGCGTATGTATACTGTCTGTGCGCAGCCTACGTGTGTATGTATACTGTCTGTGTGCAGCCTGCGTGTGTATGCATCTTCTGTGCGTAGCCTAAGTGTGTATGTATACTGTCTGTGCGCAGCCTGCATGTGTATGTATACTGTCTGTGCACAGCCTGCGTGTGTATGTATACTGTCTGTGCGCAGCCTGTGTGTGTATGTATACTGTTTGTGCGTAGCCTGCGTGTGTATGTATACTGTCTGTGCATAGCCTGCGTGTGTATATATTCTCTGTGCGCAGCCTTCTTGTGTATGTATACTGTCTGTGCGCAGCCTGCATGTGTATGTATACTGTCTGTGCGCAGCCTGCGTGTTTGTATACTGTCTGTGCGCAGCCTGCCTGTGTATGTATTTTCTGTGCGCAGCCTGAGTTTGTATGTATTGTCTGTGCGCAGCCTGCGTGTGTATGTATACTGTCTGTGCGCAGCCTGCGTGTGTATGTATTGTCTGTGCGCAGCCTGCGTGTGTATGTATTGTCTGTGCGCAGCCTGCGTGTGTATGTATTTTCTGTGCGCAGCCTGCGTGTGTATGTATTTTCTGTGCGCAGCCTGCGTGTGTATGTATTGTCTGTGCGCAGCCAGCGTGTGTATGTATTGTCTGTGCGCAGCCTGCGTGTGTATGTATACTGTCTGTGCGCAGCCTGCGTGTGTATGTATACTGTCTGTGCGCAGTCTGCCTGTGTTTGTATACTGTCTGTGCGCAGCCTGCGTGTGTATGTATACGGTCTGCAGCCTGCGTGTGTTTGTATACTGTCTGTGCGAAGCCTGCGTGTGTATGTATACTGTCTGTGCGCAGCCTGCGTGTGTTTGTATACTGTCTTTGCGCAGCCTGCATGTGTTTGTATACTGTCTGTGCGCAGCCTGCGTGTGTATGTATTCTCTGTGCGCAGCCTGCGTTTGTATTTAAACTGTCTGTGCGCAGCCTGTGTGTGTATGTATGGTTTGTGCGCAGCCTGCGTGTATGCATACTGTCTGTGCGCAGCCTGCGTGTTTGTATACTGTCTGTGCGCAGCCTGTGTGTATATGTATACTGTCTGTGCGCAGCCTGCGTGTGTTTGTATACTGTCTGTGCGCAGCCTGCGCGTGTTTGTATACTGTCTGTGCGCAGCCTGTGTGTGTATGTATACTTGACGCCTGGAGAGGTCGATTACCCGTGACCTACTACCATCCCACCAAACAACAAACAGACCAAATTTCTCTTGGATGTTAAAAGCCACAGCAGCAGCCAATTTATTAATATATATTATTTTCAATTAAGAGACACTTGGTGGGTTTCTCGAAATTCCAAAGTTGTAAGGTCTGGTGATTACCACCTGGGCATTGCCCCTTCTTCCAATTTACATTGGCCCTCATTAAACTGGCAACATATGCCTTGCTTTTGGGTGGTGTTCCGGCCTTGCGCGTTACCTGTTGTCTGATTTCCTGCCCAGTTACCCCTTACCCGATTCTGCAGGCCCCTCCCTGAAAGGGACTACCATATCTGTTGCCAGGGGCCATGATTTTTAGCCACAGTCCTATGTCTTTTTGGTCCCATCTCATGGAAGGGTGAATAGCCTTCCGCTGACAAAACTGCTCGTCGTATCGCAGCCACGCTATCCCCCCATATGACCTGTACGCCTCCCCTATGGAGTCCATGTAACAAAATAGCTGCAAGCAATTCTCTGGCGCTCTCTCCCCTATAATGCTGGCTAAGATCACGAATGCCTGCCACCAATTTGAAAACGTTTGGGGTACCGCCTGACTACAGCACCTCTCTTCATCTTCCTTTCTACTCCCTTCCTTAACTACTCTCTCCGACCCCGTCCTATCCATTGGTAATAATGAAAATATGTCCACGTATTCCCCCTTCCAGATTTTTCTCTTAACCTTTCTTTTTAGGTGGCCGCCTAAGTGGCCGGAAAAACAGAAATACACTTGTTCCCTTGCCCTATCCTCTAAATCACTGTCGCCACCCTCCGCTGTTGAAGAATCGTCTGACACTGACATGCAAATGTCACCCCTGCTGGCCCCCCCTTGTGACGCGTATGGACTCGTCCATGCCGTTAAATGTGCTGGGCCTGGGTCTTCTAACCGCTTCAGCCTCTTTTCTAGCCTGGCTATCACCGCGTTTAGCTCCTTGCTACTTTGTTGAGGGGCTGACTCGCTAACTTTTGCAATCCTTCCGTGGGTCCCTTGCACGCCCCTGCCCCTCCGTCTACCCTTTTCTACTTGCGCTGGCGCTGAGAGTCAGACAAAACATGGAATTATAATTACCAGGCCACCAGGGCCCCGTTGTTCCTTAAGTCCGTGCTACTCCGTAGCCGTCAGTTGCTCTCCTCGTCCGAGTGGTTCAACATCGTGTCCAGTAGCGGAAATCCAGTCCATCCAGCGGCCCCAGCTGGCGTGGTTTCCGGCTCTGCGCTTTCTTCTTTGTTGTGGCGCCCCTCACAGCGCGTCAGGGGCCCCCGTGCTGGCCAGAACTCCCCTGGCTTGCACCATCCCCTTTTCTTTGGACTGCTGGCCCATGACCTCCCCAGATGGGCTCCTAGGCTGCCACTGCGCCCGCACTGGCATTTCTAATGTAAGCCTCTCCGGGGGCCTGATCCTTTGTAACGTCTTTCTAGTTATTGTGCCCCCAACCTGATGCCCACCTCTGTCTAACTCTGCCTGTGCTCCGTTGCTGTCAGGCATCAGCTTGGCCTGCCCCCCTTGCAGATTTATTCCCCCAGGCACATTGGTGGCCAGCTCGACTTCTGGGTCCTTAGTGAAGGACCCTGGAAGCAAGATGGCGGCGCCCACTGCATGTGGGGCGGCCGCTCTGCTTGGCTGCGCTGGGACCGCCTTTTCTTTGCTTTGGGGGCACGCTGCCCCCCGCGGGCCTCGTCAGCGAGCGGTCCCGGCCAAGTGTCCTGCCCGCCCGCCTGTCTAAGCGTGCGGTCATATCCGGATCTATGCAAGTTGCCTAGCAACCGCGATGCTGGCTCGGACTGCCCTGTCTGCATGCGCGTCGGGGACCTCCCCCACTATTAGGGGCTCATCGTGGGCCGAAGCGCTGGAGGTGGCCTCCCCCCTGTCCTCCTGCCCACCTGTCTTCCCTGTGCCCTGGTGCTCTTCATGTTCCCACTGAAGGGCTGTTTGTCCCTAGTCTCCACCCTGCATCCTAAGATGCCGCTGACCGCTGCCTCCAACCAACCCGGGGTCGTGCCCTGGTCTCAGCCTGCAGTATCCCTAAAAGTTCCTCCATACCAGTTGAGTGCATGGGGGGTCCTTTCATCCCTGTTTTCTTCTGTACTTGTTCCTTGCGTGCCTGTGGAGGAAGAGACCCCTAAGCCCTGCCCCGTCCTTTTTAACCCCTTCCTACAGTGCCTCCTCCCTTTGTCCTGTGTCATTTCCTCCTTGCCTATTATCCAATCCCCTTTTTTTACCCCCCCTCCCTCTTTTTCCCGGTCACTTACTCCCTCCCAGCGTTATGCCCTGTCTCCCACTATCCTGTCATTCGCGTCAGTCGGGTCCAGAATCAGCCGGACTCAAAAACGGAGTGATAGGGGGGAGGCTGGCATGACGATGGGAGGGAGGGACGATGAGGCTGCAAGGGGGGGTTGTTAGGAGGGGATGACGAATAAGGGGACGTAGGGAGGAAATGACCTATGGAGGTGGGGTCAACGAGGACAAAAGGACAGGGCAAAGGGCGTTTAACCCTCTTTGCCCTCAGACACCTCTACAAAGAGGAAGAAATTCAAGAAGCTCCAGCCGAAGCACAACAGCCAGTACAAAGGACCCCCGGCCCCAGACGCTACCCCCAGTCTTAGCGGTATGGAAGCGCTGCTCCAGGACCTTCAGGTGGCATCCCTCTGGGATGGCTGGAAGCCACGATAAAAGGTATCATCGGGGGTAGCGTGGGGAGCCTCGGCAAGTCCCCACGCTCAGCTAGGAGGCGGTTGGCAGCAGGGCAGAGCAGGAGACGGGCGGCGGTGGCGCCAAGTTTAAACAATCCTGCACAGCGGTGGGGAGAGCAGAGCTCAGGGGAAAGTCCAGCGCCGGATGCTGCATGCTCCGGTGCGCAGAGGGAAGGGGGGGCAAACCAGGGACCCCCAAACAGCGCAGCCGGCCAGCGTCTCTGCATGGCCGGACAGCATCTCACTGCTAGAAAAATCCAAAAAAAAGGGCCGTCTTATGAAGGGCCCATAGAAAAGGACTCTGCAGGCAGGCCCAAAAGAAGTACAAGGCACCCCGAAAGGCTGTCTATGGACATGCCTGTTCGGGGGAAGCGCCGCCCCAGTAGCCCCTCAGTGGATATGTGGAGCCCAGCTGCGTCTGTATTCATATCTCCCAGAAGGGTGCACAGAAGGAATTCACCACTAGAGGTCTCAATATACATTCACACACCTTCACCCATCCCTAAGACCACCAGAGGGAGCAGTATAGACATATAAAAGGAGGGCGAAGACAGGAAAGAGAGCTCAGTCAGATTTGAGAGACTGCAGTTCAGTCCAGTCAGCTCAGAGTTCTGAAGGAGATTAGAGAGACTGCAGAGCAGTTCAGTTCGGCAAAGTGGAGGCTAGTAAAGTGGAACTGAATCCATCCCAGTCTAGTCAGAGCTGAAACAAGCGAGTGGTCTGCAGACAGAGCAGACGAATGGAGTTTGCAGCAAGGGACTCCAGAGCTCAAGTTAAGAGCCAGGAGCGTGCCGACGCTCAGAGAGGCGGCCCATGAACTGCCAGTGTGTGTAATCGAGTGAGGGCCCGGGTAGGCCGAAGGCGAGTGGAAAGAGAAGTAAAGAGGCAGAGGAGCCGTAATAGCTCACATCAACAAGTATTGACCGGACACCGGGGTCCGAGCCATTAGGAGAACAACGGAGTTTCTGGAGGACTACAGGTCCCAGGAGCACCACAGAGCTGATACCTAACTGGACCAGGAGGACGGAGTCAGGCAGTGCACTGTCAGCAAGACTGTGTACTTCAAGAAAAGGTCCAACCACAAGGTCAGCCAGGTGCAGGACAGAGACTAAGTTAGGCCCAGCTACATGCAGGCCAGGACTTCATTGCAGAAAGGCAAGGAACAGGAGGCCACACACCTACTCAGTGGGAGACTCTGGATGCGCACCCTTCACCCTACAGTGCTCCGGGATGTGCCTGCAACATCTTCAGTAAAGGTACCAAAGTGACTTGTGTGTCCCTCTTCTTACTCCTAACTGCCGGGTCCCCTTCCGTCCTGCATCCCTACACATCTATCTGCCCTGAAGGACTCAGCCTCACCTGTGGGAGGCCTAACACCTATAGCTGCACAACACCAACCCTTCAGTGGATCTGCACCGCAGTGCTGGTCACCCTGACCAGTTACCACAGGTGGCGTCACAAATCCCCATACCAACATTCAATTCCCCTGTAAATATCCCACATTAAAGGGAATCTGTCACCCTAAATTGGCGGGATATTTAAATGATGGCAGTCAGGTCAGATGGGCGGTGTTTTGGGTACTTGCCTTAACATGTTGTTCGCAGCTGTCTCCATTATTTCTGGGAATTGTAGTCGTTGCCCTCCATATAACGCGCCTGCGCATTGCAATCTGCGGGCAAAGCATACTGCGCGTGTGCAATTCAAGATTGCAATGCGCAGGCGCGTTATATGGAGGGCAACGAATACAATTCCCAGAAATAATGGAGACAGCGGCTAACAACATGTTAAGGCAAGTACCCAAAACCGCCCATCTGACCTGACTGCCATCATTTAAATATCCCGCCAATTTAGGGTGACAGATTCCCTTTAACGGGTGAGCGCCAGAGCCACAGACTGAGCTGTGTTGCCGTGACATCCCCCATAGAAGTCTATAGGCTCAGATCAGAGTTCCCATTGCTCTGGAGGGCGACTCATCTAACTTGGCGTCACATAAAGGATTGCGTGCCCTGCAGCAACGGAGTAATTTGTGCCCATTGCCACCGGGTACTGTGTGCCTCACTGAAAGACTGTGTTTTGAATTGTGGTGAAGATTTCCCGCCATTGCCCGCCATTTACAGCGCTACGGCATGAAAAACTAGTGGGCATACCTGCAAAAGCGCTCTGAGTCCTGGACATGCCCCCAGCGCTGACTCGGCGGCAGGTCTTGCGGAAAGCTTCAGTGAACGCTCTGACGTCAGAGCGCCGGCAACGCAGGTCCTTCTAACAACTGTGCCCTGCGGAGCTGCGGCCTACAGGAGAAGGTAGGCCACGTTTTACTAGGGGGGCGCAGAAATGTCGCAGCAGCAGGCCGACGGCGCGGCCCAGGCTGACAGCCCCAATAACTTACCCACGGGCGCTGCCGAGCATGTTGGAAACTCTGGCCCCACACCTGGGCCTGTGGCCCCGATAGTACCGCTGACACTGCCATACATGCCCGGAGCAAAGTGGCTTCCCCAGTACATTGGCAAGCCAGATACCCTGTCGGGATTTAAGCGCAAAATATGCAGTATAATGGACATGTACCCTCTGTCAGAAAAGCAGAAAGCTGCAGTGGTAGTGGGACAATTGACTGGTGCTGCAGAGAGAAGTAGAGACATGGTCAGCTGCAGACCAGGAGTCAGTGCTTGCAATTTTCTTAAAGCTACAGACTATCTTTGAGGATCGCACTGAGACAGACCTCCGAATGAGGTTCTACCAATGTTCTCAAAAACCGGAGGATAGTATTCGGAACTACGCCTGCCGACTACAAGGGGCCTGCGAGCTCTCAGACAGGTTAACCCCATAAGTGTCATTAATGAAGATAAGATGTTAAAAGAACAATTTGTACGGGGACTGAGGTCCCAAGCGGAAAGCAGGACTGTGCATTGGTGGTCCTTGGATCACCCTGACGCTACTTTTGATGCCCTCAAGGATATGGCTATAAAAGGACTGCGGCCCCTGGAAACGCCCGAGATGGCAACCCAGCGTGACCCGGGTGAGACCACTCTAATGCCAGCAGCATCCACCTCCTCCCCGCTGGTGGCTGAAGCCAAAACGCAGGTGGCGCCCCCTACTGAGCTGGACTGTCTGCGCTCAGAAGTGCGCCAGTTGACCAAAAACCTGGCCACTGTAATGAGTGCCCTGCAACTGCCGACGGAGAAAGAAAGAAAGATCCTGCTAGCTGACTGCCCAGAGGATGTCCCCTGGATGAAGCGGAGAAAAAGGAGGACGTCGCCCCACCGGAGGACAACGCCACCCCCAGGAAGGACCCGTGACCAGCATCATCCTCGCCGAGAGATCGTCTGCTACAGCTGCCACAGAGGTCACCCAGCACGTCGGTGTCCTTTAAACGAGCAAATCCTGGGTCCAAGGGCCAACACCCAGGAATAGACTCCTCAGACTGGAACCGCAGGTTTGTGGGAGGAAGACCATACCTGTCCATCATACTGGATGGGATTGCAATCCCTGCCCTGCTGGACACCGGATCTCAGGTAACCATCATACCTGATGTCCTTTACAATAGATACTGGTCCATAGACGGTCTCCAATCCCCAAACCCTGACCTTGCAGTATACGCCTCTAATGGCCTCCCTCTTGACTTATTGGGGGCTAAAAACGTAGACGTAAAAGTGGGGAGAGTGGAGCTAAAGGATCAGGGACTTCTTGTAGTGAAGACTGTGTGAGACAGTGAAGGAATATGTGTCGAATGGGGTGTACATTTCACCTAGGTACTGTGCTGTATGGTATAAGGGAAATGTGTGGCTTTGTAAACCTAGTGGTAGAGAAAGGTCACTACACCTTACATTCAGTACACACTTGCAGCTCAGGCCTGAAACCATTCAGCTGTTAATTAGGAGACCAGAAGTAGGTGTCTGCGAACACAGTCAGAGAGCTCGCTTAGTCTGGACAAGGAGTCCAGGCACAAGAAGCAGTCTCCAGGAGTATGAGCTATCTCAGTCTGGGTGCTCGATGTACCCCGGACACAGGAGTAGTCTCTGTGAGAATCCATGCGGATAGCTGTTGAATAGGAGGGGAGCTCTCTCAAGTCTGGACGTTGGATATGCCTTCAGACACAAGGAGGAGACTCTGTGAAACTCCATGCTGGTAAATGCTGAACATATGTGTTGTTTTGGCCCAGGCTGTTAGAGTCGGGACCCGGATAGATAGGGAAATATATCTAAGTGTAGTAAGTGGCTGGACAAGCCCAGGTCTTATGTTTATGATTTGTTTTTATCTGTTTGCTGTGGACTTTAATAAAGCTGGTTGCGGCCAGTTTTTACCAGAACTGCTGTCTCTGAATGAACTGTTTCTATGCCATTCCGTCTACCCGGACGGCGATCTCAGAGCTATATCCCCTGAAAAGCTTACAATTGGCGGAGAATGCTGGGGCAGCACAGTGGCTGATACAATTGGTGCTAGAATGTGCGTGCAGCACAGTGGCGAGAGACAGCAATAAAAGGTGAAGTCTGTTGAAGCAGCAGCAGAGAAAAAAAAAAGTGTGTCAGCAAAAGAAACGTCTGTTGGAGCAGTCTTAAAGAGACAGTAGCCCTAATAGAGTTTGCAAAAGAAAAAAAAAAAAAAAAGTGTGTCTGCACAGCAAAGCTGAACTTGTTGTGGAAAAGACTGTGGAGTGTGCAGCAGCAAAGGAAAAGTCTGTTGGAGCAGTCTTAAAGAGACAGTGGCCCTAATAGAGTTTGCAGAGAGAGAAAAAAAAAAAAGTGTCTGCACAGCAAAGCTGAATTTTCTGTGGAAAAGACTGTGGAGTGTGTATGTCTTGAGTGAAGACTGCCGTTGTTGAGACAGAGAAGTCTGACAGCATGGATGACAGCATGGAGGCGCTGTTTGAACAAATGGCGCAAGTTAATGTGCAACATAAGACTGCCGTGGTTGAGACAGATAAGTCCGGCAGTATGGAGGAGCTCGTTGAGTACCTGGTACAGGCCCAGCAGAGCATGCAACTGCAGTGCCAGCAGCAGCAGCAGGAGAATAACCGGTTGTTGGAGCAGATTGCAGCTCTCAGCACCTCGTCCCAGAGTAATGTTGTGAAGGCACCTGCGTTGTCCGCTGTAAAGAAGGCGGTAAGACGGTCCCTGAAAAAGATGACACCTCGTGATGATGTGGAGGTATATCTCACTAGGTTTGAGGGACTGGCAGAGAAGGAGAATCTGCCCCTATCTGAATGGGCCATGATGGTCGCACCCTATCTGATTGGAGAACCCCAAAGGGCCTATGCTGACCTGAGCGAGCAGGACAGCCAAGACTATGCCAAGCTGAAAGCGGAGATTCTTACCCGGCTGGGTGTTACGGTGACAGCCCGTGCCAGGGGAGTTCATGACTGGAGATGCAGTTGGGAGTCTGCAGTCAGCAAACCTGATTATGGAGTTGGAAAGGTGATAGTGAACCGCTACACCCGAGCATGTCCTCCTGAGGTACAGCCAGAGGTCGGACAAGGAGACCACCAGGACGCCAATCGTCTGGTCAGCCTGATGGAGAAGGCCTTCGCCAGCAAAGACTGTCTCCGTGACCAGCCATCTGAGGTCGTCACTTCAGAGTTCCCGGACGCTGAACTCTCGCGGTAAGAGCGTTCCAGCTGTTGGGGACATGGGGTATGCTGATAAGCGGGTTCAGGCCCGAGGGGACATGTGGGTGGAAAAGTGTGATGGACAGTGTGGGAGATATCGTGAAATTGCAGTCAACTGTCCAATAGAGAGGGAGCCTATGTATTGTGATGTTGGCAGATCCCTCTCTCTCTGCGCAGAACCTGTGTGTGAGTCCACCTCAGCCGAAGAGACTGGACCACAGGTGTCCCCGGTGGTTGTAAATGACTGCCCAGCACAGGCCCTCTTGGACTCAGAGAGTCCAGTGACTTCCGTATGTGACAGCCTGATTGATAGGGACTTCATCCCTGATAAGCACCTGAGTGTGGTGTGCATCCATGGAGACACCAAAGTCTACCCAGAGACTGCCATGGACTTGGTCCCCAAACTCGGGGAGGTTTCATATGAAGTGGGGGTAGTGAAGAACCGGGTGCACCCCGTCATATTGGGTAATGACTTTCCCCGATCTAAGGGTCTCTGGGGAAAAATGTTTCTGATGGACAGTGTGATGAAGCTCCTATTGAGGGTGCGCAGTCCCGAGGGGCGGAACACAATGCTAGTGGGCCGTTAAACTTATATGATAATGATAATGATGATGATGATCATGATAATGATGATGACCGTGATAATGATGCTGATGCTGATAATGATGATGATCATGATAGTGATGATGATACTGATCATAATCATGATAATGATATTGATAATAATGATGACTGTGATAGTGATGAAATTCCTTTGCAGGTGATGTTGGGAGACGAGGATGGTGGTTCTCGGGAACCGAGTGTCCCTGACTTACCTGTGTCCTGTGACAATTTTGAGAGTGAGCAGTGGCGAGACCCCTCTCTTAAAACGGCCCAGGAAAATATAAATGTTCTAAATGAGGTTTCCCAAGAGCCTGGCTCTGAGGAGAGGTTACCTCATGTTGCCATAAACACTCACCTGTTGTATAGGGACACTGAAGTCCAGGGAGAGGTCG
The DNA here is from genome assembly GCA_033576555.1 of Oophaga sylvatica. Lineage (NCBI taxonomy): Eukaryota > Metazoa > Chordata > Amphibia > Anura > Dendrobatidae > Oophaga > Oophaga sylvatica. The sequence goes on from JARQOD010001648.1 coordinate 84,579, forward strand.
TGAGCCAGCTCCTAGTACCTGAGCTATATAGAAGTATAGTGCTGGGGTTGTCACATAGTCACATACTTGAGGGACCAGATGGTGAAGTTAATGTTGTGGATGACATGTTAACTAAGGTTCCAGATCAAGATGTGAATGAGAATGAATTGTATAACCCTGACAGTGAGCAGGATGTGAATGAAAATGAAGTGTATAACCCTGAAAGTGAGCAGGATGTGAATGAGAATGAATTGTATAGCCCTGACAGTGAGCCAGATGTGGCTGAGAAAAAGGGGTCAGACAGGGATAGTGGTAGTGATAGTGAATCATCTGATGACCATAAAGCAACCAGTGCAAATGAGGAAGGCATGGTAGCAGAGGAGGTTGAGAGTCCTGAGAAGAAAGCTGATGCTGACCTTACAGCCGGACAGAAGATGGCATCTGAAGATGTTTTACAGTTGGCCGGTTCCCTGGCGAAGACTAAGGTGAAAGGAGGAGAGCTGAGCTTTAAAGGCAGGACTCAAACTGAACACAGCACAAGTGGATGCTGTTGAAGATGAGAAGTTATCAATGTATGGTATGGAGCTGCATCATGCCCAGGACTCTGAAGGTAATGCTGCAGAGGTGGAAAAAGCCATGGAAGTGGTGGTCACCAAGCCAGATGCCTCATCAGAAGCTGAGGTCTCAAGTGAAGTTGTGAGGAACAAGACTGAAGATATGGGGGCTGACTCTGTCCAGGAATCTGTTTTTGCCAAAGACAGCGGCGTGGACAGGTTACGGTCCGGATCAGTAGCTGCAACTCGTGAAGCTCAGGCTGGAAGTTCGGCGCCCAGAGCCCCAGCAGTGTTCCCGAGTGATACCAAGGATCTGGATAAATCACAAGATGAGATTTTGAAACATCAGGCTGGCATTGGTGAGCTCAAGCGCACTTTCATGGAGTCTACATCGGAGCCACGTCCCAACAAATGGGAAAAGCGGTGTGTCACTCCGTTGCCTCTGCAGACACACGGGAGCTCAGATGAGATGCAGAACGTGGTGGAAGAGAAGAATCCAGCGGGTTCTGAGTATACAGATGCAGCTATCAAGGAGAACTTGAGAGCTGGAATAAATGGAGATATTGGAGACCATAATGATGTGACTGAAGAGGTAGAATGTAAGACTGACGGTAGGGCTTCTGAGCATGTTCTACCAGAAGAGCCTGAAGAAGGGGCCGAAGACATAAAGGACGTCCAACAGGTACCAGATGAATTGATTACTTCTCAGAAAAAACTCCAAACTGTGATGAAGGAGTGTGATGAAAGCCATGAGCATCTCCGTGAGAAAGTCAATGAAGTAAAAGGAAGAATACAGGGAATCTCTTCGTTGCAAGAGCAAATGCTGCTCAATAAGTCTAAGGCTCTATATAAGAATGCTGTTGTCACGGTAGAACATTACAATTCAGCTGGAGACTTAGCGGATGAGTTATGTGTACTGCAAGGGAGGGGCGGTCTGCTCCTTCTGCGGTCCCAGTCATTTGAACAGAGTAGCTTGGGATGGTCAGAGACCATGGCAGAGGAGCTTAAGGTCTGTGAAATAGACTTTGTGAGTCCACCGATGTTCGAGAAAATAGATGTGCTAAAGAGGGTTCAAGGGGAACTAGAGAAAAGTAAAAAACCCCTATACCTTCTGTGATAGTTGGTGACACATGGTCAGTGCACCAAGGACAGGAGGTACGTGAGTTTCTGAGGAAGAGTCATCAGAAGTGTTCTGATGTGCCGGGTCGTACTTCTCTGGCCAGGCACTATATCGAAACTGAGCCCGGCCCTAAGGTCAAGATGAAACCGTGCAGGATACCCGAGGCCCGCAGAGAGCATAGGCCTGGGAGGGTACAGGGTAGTGCTTCAGATGAAGAGAAAGCTGATGTTGGCTATGGCTCAGGTGAAGATACAGATGACAGTAGTGAAGATGAAGCTGATGAAGGCCATGACTGGTCCAGAGTTCACTGTCTCTTTTGGATTGTTGACCAGCCCTCCGGTCTGGATGACCAGCCCTCCGGTCTGGAGAAGAGGGGGGGGATATGTGAGACAGTGAAGGAATATGTGTCGAATGGGGTGTACATTTCACCTAGGTACTGTGCTGTATGGTATAAGGGAAATGTGTGGCTTTGTAAACCTAGTGGTAGAGAAAGGTCACACCTTACATTCAGTACACACTTGCAGCTCAGGCCTGAAACCATTCAGCTGTTAATTAGGAGACCAGAAGTAGGTGTCTGCGAACACAGTCAGAGAGCTCGCTTAGTCTGGACAAGGAGTCCAGGCACAAGAAGCAGTCTCCAGGAGTATGAGCTATCTCAGTCTGGGTGCTCGATGTACCCCGGACACAGGAGTAGTCTCTGTGAGAATCCATGCGGATAGCTGTTGAATAGGAGGGGAGCTCTCTCAAGTCTGGACGTTGGATATGCCTTCAGACACAAGGAAGAGACTCTGTGAAACTCCATGCTGGTAAATGCTGAACATATGTGTTGTTTTGGCCCAGGCTGTTAGAGTCGGGACCCGGATAGATAGGGAAATCTATCTAAGTGTAGTAAGTGGCTGGACAAGCCCAGGTCTTATGTTTATGATTTGTTTTTATCTGTTTGCTGTGGACTTTAATAAAGCTGGTTGCGGCCAGTTTTTACCAGAACTGCTGTCTCTGAATGAACTGTTTCTATGCCATTCCGTCTACCCGGACGGCGATCTCAGAGCTATATCCCCTGAAAAGCTTACAACTGTTTAATGAGGAAAATGGATTGAATGTGGTTTTAGGCACTAACATTATTATTAACTGTTTGGAGGAGGTTGTGTTTGTACTCCAACAGCTCGCCGATGTTGCCAGACCAAAGCAAAAGGGAGCGATCCAGAAGGAGATCCGGGCCCTGATGTGTCAGCAGCAAGTGAAACTGACCGGTGGTGAGATTAGTAATGTACGGGTAACAGACCCGAACCCCATTGTGATACCCCCAATAAGTGAAATGCTTATTTGGTGTAGAGCAGCAATAGGTCTGAGAAGACAGAACTACCAAGCAGTAGTAGAGCCCCATTGTTCAGAACACAGACCTACACTCTTGACTGCCAGAGGGGTAGTGGAGGTACATAATGGGAGGGTGCCAGTGCGTCTTCTCAACTGGGGAGAGGATGAAGTAAAATTACCACGTTATGCCACTGTTGCAAAAGTTACATGCTGTGGATAATAACTCCATTCACCCGACGGAGCCCTTAACCTCCCCACAACCAGTGGAGGATAACGGCCCGACCATCAAGGTGGAGGATTGGTGTCAACAGCTCCATGTCGGGACGGACATCACTCCAGCCCACCAGAAACAGGGAGTACATTGAGTAGTTCAGGAGTACGCACAGGTATTCAGCAAACACCCACTTGTCTTTGGGAAGATAAAAGGGGTCCAACATCACATCCCCACAGGCAACCATCCCCCCATTAAAGAATGGTACAGGCAGGCCTATACCACCAGCACACTACCAGAAAGCCAAGGAGATGTTGCATGACATGAAGAAAGCAGGGGTGATAAGGGATAGTTGTAGTCCCTGGGCAGCACCTCTAGTTCTAGTCAGGAAAAAGGATGGAAGCATGAGAAAGTGTGTAGATTACAGACAAGTAAATCGCATTACACAAAGATGCATACCCTTTACCACGCATTGAGGAATCCTTAGCTGCCTTAAAGACTGCTAATTACTTTCCACCCTTGACCTCACTAGTGGGTACTGGCAAGTAGCTGTGGCTGAGGAGGATCGGGAGAAGACGGCTTTCACCACCCCAATGGGACTCTTGAGTTCGACAGAATGCCGTTTGGACTCAGCAGTGCCACTGGCACGTTCCATAGAGTGATGGAGAGCTGCCTGGGACATCTCAACTTCGAAACTGTGTTACTGTACCTGGACGACGTAACTGTGTACTCCAAGACGTATGAAGATCACTTGAAGCACCTGGCGGAGGTATTCGAGTCACTGTCCAAGTATGGGATGAAACTGAAGCCTTCAAAGTGCCACCTGCTCAAACAAAAGGTACAATATCTGGGACATATTGTCAGCTCAGAAGGAGTAGCGCCAGACCCCGAGAAGGTCACCGCCATCCAGAAATGGCCGGAGCCGAAGAACATCAAAGAGGTGCGACAGTTCCTGGGACTGACAGGATACTACCAGAGGTTTGTAAAGGACTACACTAAGAAAGCAGCGCCTCTGCAAGACCTCCTGATGGGACAGTCCCTTAAGAGCAGAGATTCTCCATTCCACTGGGGTAAAGAACAGGCTGAGGAAATGAAGGAGATCCTGACAGGTGATGAGATCTTAGCCTACACTGACTACAGTCAACCGTTCCAGCTGTATACCAATGCCAGCAATGAAGGATTGGGAGCTGTCCTCAGTCAGAAGCAAAATGGCCTGGAGAAAGTCATCGCCTATGCAAGCAGGAAGCTCCGCCCGACCGAGAGGAACCCCGATAACTATAGCAGCTTCAAGTTGGAGTTCCTAGCGCTGGTCTGGGCCATCACGGAGAGGTTTAAGCATTACCTAGCCTCCAGCAAGTTCACTGTCTACACTGATAACCCCTTGAAGCATCTTGAAACAGCTAAGCTGGGAGCCATGGAACAATGCTGGATGGCTCGGCTGTCAAACTACCAATTCACAATCAAGTACCGAGCGGGCCGCAAGAATGCCAACGCTGATGCCTTGTCCAGGATGCCTCATGAGTCGGACACAGAAGAAGAAGTAGATGACCTGGAAGAGATTGAACTACCTGCCTTTCACAAGAATGGGATGATCCACGAGCAACGAGCCTGCAAGAGGCAGCGTGGTAAGACGTTAAATCCTTTACCTCACCACAGCTGGAAGGAGACCCAGGACAGTGATCCAGTTGTCAGCCGTATCAAGGAGCTGATAACTCAAGAAGGTTCCTCCTTGGAGAAGGATGCGTCTCTACAGGCAAGGCAGCTGTGGAATGAGAGAAGCCGGCTGTTAATCGTGAGAAGCTGTGCCGGAGGTACGTCAATCCAAGAACCCATGAGATGGTTTGGCAGATAGTAGTCCCCAGAGCAGACATCCAGATGGTGTTGGAAGCCTACCACGATCAAGCGGGGCACTTTGGCTGGAAGAAGCTGGAGACCCTGTTGAAGTGTCGTTTCTACTGGGTGGGAATGCGCAGCTCCATTGAGAGGTGGTGCCAGAACTGTGGACCCTGTGGCCTCAGAAGAAAAGACTACAGCAGTCAGAAGGCACCCCTACAACCCATCAAGACGACTGGACCCTTAGAGATCGTGGCCCTGGACCATGTCAAGTTGTCACCCAGCCGGTCAGGATACTCCTATGCCCTGACTATGGTGGATCACTACTCCAGGTTCCTGGTGGTCGCCCCTGTCAAAGATCTGACGGCAGAGACAGCAGCAAAGACGTTCCAAGCGTATTTCTGCAGACCACATGGATATCCTGAGCAGGTGCTAACTGACCAAGGCCCAGCCTTCGAGGCCGAATTGTTTAAAGAGTTCTGCCATCTGTACGGATGTAAGAAGATAAGGACCACACCGTACCACCCACAAACCAATGGTCTCTATGAAAAGATGAATCACATTGTCATTGATCTGCTGAAGACTGTACCACTCGAGGAGAGGAATCGGTTTCCAGATTTACTACCTGACCTGGTAGATCTGTACAATCACATACCTGTGAGTTCCACCAATTGCACCCCAGCTTACCTCATGTGAGCAAGACCAGGAAAGCTTCCCATGGATCTAGAGCTTGGTGTTGTAGAACCAGAAGCAGATGTGCCTACTGAAGACTGGGACACAAACAGTACAGAAAAGTACAGGCCTGCGTTGAAGATAGTCTCAATTGAGTAAGGGACAAACAAGAGGATCAATACAACAAAAGTGCTCCAGCCGAACCTTTCGCACCTGGTGAAGTCGTGTTGAAAAGAAAGAGGATGCACAAACTCGACGATCAATGGGAAAGAGCCCTACGTTGTACAGAATTCAAGGTTTGACAACAAGAAAACGTGTATAATTAGTATAGGTGGAGGAAGAACGATCACAACTGTATCCAGAGATCACCTAAAGTTGTGTCCGGATCCGTTAAAGCTTCAAGAGGAAGAACCTGTTGTCAATAAAGAAGAGCGTGATGAAGCAGTCATACATACAGACTTAGGAGATTTCCCTGCGGATTGGCCCCGAATTGGAGAAGCTGTAATCATTCCCGTTCTCCAATTCTATCAACAACAAGGAGAACCTCTACATCCAGTTGAGCCGGTTGTTGCAGTGGAGTTAGTTCCAGAGGAACCTGTTCCAACAGAATCTCAGGAAGCCGAATCACAGGAAGAAGAGTCCCCTGTTGAGACAGAACCGGATCACCCAGCTCACAGTGTACTTGCCAGCCCAGTGGAGAGGTTAAGGCAATTCTACAATTTACTTGCACGCAGGACAGACAGGTTAACTGACACCTCACCTATCACTACACCACGTAGGTCAGTGCGCCTAACAAGGGGGCAGTTACCTGTTAGGTACAGAGAGTAAGACCTAATAAATGTAAATAATTGCCTAGGGTTATTGTACATAAATGTAAATATTGTTGTTTACATTATGTCTTCACCATTATTTATTAATTTGTTTTCCTTTTTGGTTACCAAAACAAGTAAATGGACATTATTTTTACTTGTTCCCATTACCTTTGAGCAGCCTTTTTCCAAAAGAGACTGGGACTTTTTCGGTTGCTCATTTCCTCATTGCTTTTACTTATGTATATAGTTATATATGTTACCTGTTATGCAACAGTTTAAGATCCTCACCTCCCGTAAGAGAAGAGTTATATTGTACAATGTTTTATTGTTATGTGTTTTGTATTTCAGCCCCGGAGTGCTGAGTTCTACTAGGGGGTAATGTGGAGCCCAGTTGCGTCTGTATTCATATCCCCCAGAAGGGTGCACAAAAGGAATTCACCACTAGAGGTCTCAATATACATTCACACACCTTCACCCATCCCTAAGACCACCAGAGGGAGCTGTATAGACATATAAAAGGAGGGTGAAGACAGGAAAGAGAGCTCAGTCGGATTTGAGAGACTGCAGTTCAGTCCGGTCAGCTCAGAGTTCTGAAGGAGATTAGAGAGACTGCAGAGCAGTTCAGTTCAGCAAAGTGGAGGCTAGTAAAGTGGAACTGAATCCATCCCAGTCTAGTCAGAGCTGAAACAAGCGAGTAGTCTGCAGACAGAGCAGACAAGTGGAGTTTGCAGCAAGGGACTCCAGAGCTCAAGTTAAGAGCCAGGAGCATGCCGAAGCTCCGAGAGCGGCGAAGAGGCGGCCCACGAACTGCCAGTGTGTGTAATCGAGTGAGGGCCCAGGTAGGCCGAAGGCGAGTGGAAAGAGAAGTAAAGAGGCAGAGGAGCAGTAATAGCTCACCTCAACAAGTATTGACCGGACACCGGGATCTCCACGACCCATTAGGAGAACATTGGAGTTCCTGGAGGACTACAGGTCCCAGGAGCACCACAGAGTTGATACCTAACTGGGCCAGGAGGACGGAGTCAGGCAGTGCACTGCCAGCAAGACTGTGTACTTAAAGAAAAGGTCCAACCACAAGGTCAGCCAGGTGCAGCAGGACGGAGACTAAGTTAGGCCCAGCTACATGCAGGCAAGGACTTCATTGCAGAAAGGCAAGGAACAGGAGGCCACACACCTACTCAGTGGGTTAATCTGGATGTGCACCCTTCACCCTACAGTGCTCCGGGATATGCGTGCAACATCTTCAGTAAAGTTACCAAAGTGACTTGTGTGTCCCTCTTCTTACTCCTAACTGCCGGGTCCCCTTCCGTCCTGCATCCCTACACATCTATCTGCCCTGAAGGACTCAGCCTCACCTGTGGGAGGCCTAACACCTATAGCTGCACAAAACCAACCCTTCAGTGGATCTGCACCGCAGCGCTGGTCACCCTGACCAGGTACCACAGGTGGCGTCACGAATCCCCATACCAACATTCAATTCCCTGTAAATATCCCACATTAACGGGTGAGCGCCAGAGCCAAGGACTGAGCTGTGTTGCCGTGACATCCCCCATAGAAGTCTATAGGCTCAGATCCGAGTTCCCATTGCTCTGGAGGGCGACTTAGATACCTCGGGCAGATATAGAGGGGGCAGCAAGGGAACCCGGTCGGGGGAGCCGGTGCGGGGCCGGCACCAGGCCAGAAGCCCCCCATTTGTTACCGCGGGCAATTATAGGGAGGACCATAATAGCACCCGGCCAAAGGGGGGCGCCAATCGGAGCTCGTGCACCCATGCATGCTCCGGGGGGGATAGGAGGAGGCATCACCAGTGAGGGGTTTTAGGCAGAGTCGGGCCCCCGCCACGGAAAGGTGCAATGGCTGGAGCAATGACTGGGAAGAGGAGCATCATCACCAGGATACCGAGCGGCCTGACGGGGCCTTTGAAGCATCCGACGCGGACGGCGCCCGGCACCAGACCCCGTTACAGCGCGACAACGAGGAGGA